>AWOL01S0025995.1:55319-86887 GCA_000715115.1 Nicotiana otophora | reverse complement strand
CCCCCCCGGCCCTAAAGATTTCCTTGGAAGTACGAAGGGGTCATAGTTGTAAAAATAACCACCCTTTCCTTGACCACAATTGCACTAATAGCCACCCTCTCTTTGACTTTTCTTAAAAATGGTTAATTTACAAAAGATTGTTTTGCAAAAAGAGTTCATTGGTTTTGTCTTGTGAAACTAGTGTCAACCCTAACCTTAATCACCCACAGGTACAAAATAAGCACTATCTAGAACACACTGTTGACGGTTGTAGACAAGGCTCCACTTCAGCTTCAGATGTGGTGGTATGACTTGGGAGAAGATGATCAGAAATGGGTCACCGAGCACCTGGGTGCCCTAATGGATATTATAAAAGTTAAACCACAGGACGATTTGATTGAGTCACTAGTGACCTTTTGGGATCTTGTTCACAATATCCTCCGCTTCTCTAATTTTGAGCTTACTCCCACTTAGAAGAGATAGCTGGATATTCCGGGTTTGCCAGGGATTTGGGAAACCAGAAGCTCATATTCCCGAGGGCTCTCTCTGTACACCCATTCTTCGATCTTCTAAACATCGATAAGCAAATCAGAAAGACCAACGTAGTCAGAAGGTGTTATTTTTTCTACTTCCTGTACTCAAGGTTCGGGCATCCAAATGGGTTTGAAATGCATGAAAAGAGCCTTAACAACAAGCAAAACAAGGACACATGGCAGTTTCACCGTCGCTTAGCCTTCATAGTGGCATCTCTAGGAATTATGGTCTTCCTAAATGAGGAGCGGGTAATTAATACCCACATAGCCAGGGTTGTAGAGGTCCTCACTATCAAAGAATATCATACTCTTGCCCCGATCATTCTGTCTGATATTTATCGGGCGTTGACTTTGTGTAAGTCCGGGGCAAAATTCTTCGAAGGGTGCAATGTTTTGTTGTAAATGTGGTTGATTGAGCATCTTCGGTATCACCCCTATTTCATGAACTATGGTCCGAGCAAGGACAATTTCATTGAAAGTTATGAAGAAAGAATAAAAGATTACAACTCGCCAAAAAGGGTAAAAGCCTGGATATCCCACTTAAGATCTCTAAACGCAAGCCAAATTGAGTGGACTTTAGGATGGCTCCCGGTAAGAGAGGTGATACACATATCGGCCCTGAAAAGTTATTTGTTGTTGTTGGGTTTGAGAAGTGTCGAGTTGTATGCACCACAAAGAGTTCTGAGATAGCTAAGAATGTACTAAGTAGTGCTTGAGGATGAATATTTGAGTGTGCAAGTAATTGAACTACACCTAGAATCCCCATTCCTCGAGACTTTAATCCACCAAATTTGGAATGGTTGCCGCTACTTGAAAGATGATACCCAGGTGCTATATCTTGCGAGAGGTGAGGTAGATCTTGGTTATGCTATGTGGTTTGGTAAGAGGTCTCGCGTAGATTATGATCTAGAGCCTGAGCCCGACCCCGACCCCGACCCCGACCCCGAAAGGCCCGCAAAAAGGCCGCATGTTCAAGCCTTTGATGATAAAATCCAAGAATGGTTGGCCTAGGGTGAAAAGGAAAAGGGATACCAAGCAACTATTCATGCCTTGGAAGAGAAGTTGAGAAACCTCAATTTTGAGAAAGACTTACAAGCACAAGAAGCTGAAGGCGAAAAGAAGAGTCTGATCTGCGAGAATGAAGCTCTTTGTGCTCAGCTTCAACAGATAAAGAAAGCCTCTGAAGTGCCGGCAGAAACTGGAAAGACCAAATAACTATTGCCAGCTTGCTTGAGAAAATTCAAGATTATGATGCCACTCTTGAAAATACTGAAAAGGCATTAGGAAAATCCAAGGAAAAGATTGACTGTGTGAGGTTGTCGCAACAGATGAAACAACATCACGACGAAGAGGTCTTCGCCCTTAGGAAATAATTGGGTGCCCTGGAAGAGGCGTTGGGTCGACAGTCCAAGGGATTTGAAGCAGAAAGGGAACATTGCTATGCTTTGCTCAACAAGATGGAAGGTGATGTAGTAAACCTACAAAACCAGAACAATAGGGGTGGGCGAGTAGTAGAAGTCCGAGAATAACAGATTGGACGGTTGCTCCAGGAGAAAGGTGCTACTAAGCTTAGAATCAAAGAAATAGCTAATTACACTGCGATGAAATACAATGAATGTGAGAATATGACTAAAGCTATGTTCTTTTCTTCAGTGTTGTCTTTCGCTCGCCAGGTCATGGCCGACCTAGAGTTCCTTCATGATGAGCTTACAGGTGAGCCCGCGTCGTGACCGACTGATGTCACCCGAGACCCTGGATTAGATTTTGAGAGTCATGTGTCTTTTAATTGTTCAGTCATTGAGTCTGTAGTTTACTTTTTCTCGCGTCAAGTCTTTTGTCCTTCGTCCATTTTGAGTCTGTTGTTTGCGTTTTGAGCATGTACGTTTTCCTATTAAAGTCAATTGTTGATTTTCAAGTCTTTGTAATGAAAACCCAAAAAAGATTTTATAAATGAAATATTGAAAACCCCAAAAATTTCTTTGCTTTCATTTTACATTTATTTCCCTGAACTACATAATGGTCTGATTTATGCTGTATCATGATACGTAGGCAATCCCCATTGGATGCGATCATATCCATAAACAAAACTGAATGAAAAATCAACAAAAAGAGAGAGAAATTGAGAGAAAAACAAAGAAAAAGAAAAGAAAACAATGAGTGACAAAACAAAAAGAGAAAAACAAAGAGCTACAAAAGACAAAATAGAAAAATCAGGAGCGATATAACAAAAGAGAAAAAAGAGAAAGAAATGGAAGAAAAGAGTACAGATATTTAAAAGCCAGGATGAAACACGCGGCCGTTGCAAACACGTGGTAGAAGCGTTTAACTATTTAGGTGCATTGCATCCCAACGTGCGATTTTCTATCTGTTAAATATTTCAAAACTAACAAGGTTGTTATGCCTGCAAATTAGCCAGGTTCTATTCAGGTGGTTCATTTTTTGTTGGTAATCTGGCTTCACATCCCTACTTCACAAAATCTAAAGGAAAGGTTCTGATAGCCTCCGAAAGCAATCTACACATTATCAACCTTGAGGATAGCCTGACACCGGCTATTCCACAGCCAGAATCAACAACTACTGAAGAGAATAAGATGTTGTGTCTTCGCATGTTAGAAATGTGGGATGCCTGGTCTAATGGTAGGGAACGTCCCTGTATCCAACCCGTTCATCCTATGCGAGTACCCTCCAATGCCGTCTAACGGCTCTAGCATGCCTTATGTGGTTCGCCCCCAGGCACCGGTTTTCGGGGTACCTCCAGCATTGTTCTCCCCAGCTCATGTCTTCACTGCGGCGTAGCCGACCGTGCCCAAGCTTTATTTTTAACCTACGACATTCACATTCCAGCGCCCATAATTCAGACATAATTTCAGCAGGATATGACCTATATCACTCCGGACTCATATACTCAACATCTCCAGTATGCGTTTCCGGTTGAACTAGAAAGAATAGTCAAAACTCCCGAGCGGGAAGAAATGGCTCGAAAAATGAAAAGCCTGGAGCAGATTTTAAAGAATATGCAGAGCTTGAGTGGACAAAAGAGTGTCTCCTACTCATACTTATACATGTTTCCACATGTCCATTTGCCGGCTGGTTTCAAAATGCCAAAATTCGAAAAGTACGACGGACACGGAGACCCGATTGCTCATTTGAAAAGGTACGGCAACCAGTTAGGGGGCGCCGGTAGAAAAGAGGAACTTTGAATGGCATACTTTGGAGAGAGTCTAGTGGGAATTGCCTCTGAATGGTATATGGACCAGGAAATCGCTCACTGGCATGTATGAGATGACCTTGCCAGAGATGTGGTCCATCAATTTCAATACAATGTGGATATTGCTCCGGATAGAAACTCCCTATCTAATATAAAAAATAAATCCATGGAAAGTTTCCGTGAGTATGTTGTTAAGTGGCGCGAACAGGCTGCCCGTGTGAAGCCTCCAATGGATGAGACAAAGATGGTCACAGTTATTTTGCAGGCCCAAGAGGCCGACTATTTCCAGAACATGATGTCTGCCATTGAAAGCCATTCGCTGAAGCTATAAAGATTGGGGAAATGGTTGAAAACGGGAAGGATATTGAGTTAGGTAGCCCTTAAGGCTACATCGCAAGCCATCCAGAATAGATCGGGGGTTTAACCAATCGAAAAATGATAGAAGAGGGATCCATGAATGGCTTCAAGCTTGAGGGGGTCTCGTAGATTATTTAACCAGTCTTATATGCCACCCCAAACCCCACAACATTACTACCCACACCATGATGCTGCATATTCCGTGGCATCGCCTCCCTATGTGGTGATGAATGCACTACCCTACATTTGGCCCTAGCAAAATTACAATCAAAACCGAGTTCCACCTCCCATAAATAACCGTCCTTACCAAGATCCATATAATCCTCGCCCACCATAAACTACACCCCAATATAATTAACCTAGAGCCTCTCAAAAGAAACCATTTCACCCCTATCGGTGAATCATACTCGATTTTGCTCCAGAAGTTAACCCAATTGGGTTTACTGCAACCTGTGTCTTCGAATCAGCCAACTCCCGAGTCTACGACATACCAGGTTGATGCTAGATGTGCATACCACTCGGGGGTGTTAGGCCATGATACGAAAGATTCTTGACCCTCAAGAGGGCGGTTGAAGAATTGATTGAAGCTAAAAGAATTGTGTTGAGGGACGAGGAGGCTCCCAATGTGACCAATAATCCATTTCCTGCTCATAATGACGGGCTAGTTATTGGTATGCTCTGTGATGATAAAGAATTTAACCCGGCGCTGAAGTCCATTGTTGCCATCTCTAGTTCGGAGGAAAAACCAAAAGCAACAACAAAACCGGCAAAAACTGAAAAGAAAATAACTCCGGTCACTCAAGCCGTTGAAACAAAAGCTTAGCCAACACCCGCCAAGAATTTGGTTCTTTATGTTCCGAAAGCCCCGAGGAAAGAACAACTTGTCCTTAGAACTCCAAAGAAGTTTGATGGAAGAAAAGTTACATTAAATGTGCTAAGGTTGTACGTACCGAAGGAAACACATGTGGCACGGGGGACGATAATATCACCAAAGCTGACTGAGCCCGTGGTTATCAGTCCTGCACCACTAACACTGATGAAAGATCCTATTGCGGTCCCTTGGAATTATAGAAAGACAGTTGTAACTTACAAAGGGAAAAAAGTTGTGGGGGGAGTCAAGGAGATGACTCGATCGGGGAGGTACTATACCACGGATAAGCTCAGGAAAGCTAAACAAAACAAGGACAACTAGATGCTACCCAAGAAACCCGTGAGCAATGAAGAAGTGGAGGAATTCTTTAGGAAAATTAAAACTTCGGAGTACTTGATAATTGATAAAATCCGGAAAACTCCCTCCCAGATCTCACTTCTATCTCTACTGTTGATCTTAGATGAACACCGAAAGGTGCTACTCAAAACATTGCACGAAACGTATGTCCCAGATGAAAATACTGTTGCACAATTAGAAAGAATGGCTGAGAGATTTTTCGAGGTCAATACGATCTCATTTAGCCATGATGATTTGCCTGCAGAGGGAGCTATCATGTAATGACCCGGCCGGTCGTTTTGAATATTACAATCCCGTTCCTCCATTTACTGCTAAATTTATGCCTTACAGTTATGTGACTTGCCGAGGTGATTAGTTCGGGTCCGATGAAGTTTTGGAATGATTTGGAACACTTAGTTCCAAGGTTTAGAACTTAGGTTGAAAAGGCTGACCGGATGTCCACTTATGTGTAACGACCCCCGGAGAATTTTTGCTAAGGAAATTAAGGTTTTGTGGTGCCGAGGTAGATCAATAAGTACAAAGGTTGTAGAAATTTCTTGCGGCGAGCTTGCTCGCCGCGGCTCAAAATTTTTGGGTTGAATGCACTGGGGAGTAAAGGAAACTTTTCAGCAGAAGAAGACATTTCTGCGGTCCACTATGCGGTCGTAGAACCACTCTGCGGACTGCATAATGGCCGCAGAGTGAATCAGAGGCGGGGCAAGATTGGAGGAAGTCTGCGATACATTATGCGATCGCAGACCAGTTCTGCGGTGCATTATGCGACCGCAGAATAGGTCTGTGGACCGCATAATCACCCCAGACCTAACCAGGGGACCCCCATTTTTGGAGCTTCAGTTATGCGGTTGATTTGCGGACCGCAGACGTGTTATGCAGTCGCATATGCGACCGCAGATCTATGTCGGGCTGCAATGTTTCTAATTTTTTACCCGACCCTATTTTGATATATTGAGGAAAAGGGGCTCTTTTGGAGCAAAGATCTGATATTTTAGAGAGTGATGAGAGAATCTTAGAGAGAGAAAGTGAAGACCTAGTCAATTGTTCATCAATTCTTGTTCAAGGCTTGAAGATTTCACAAGGATCTTGCTAGGGCTTCAAAGAGGTAAGAGTTTCTTCCCCAATTCTTCAATTTCGAGTTTCGGTTAAAAGATGGGGGATTAAGAGTATGATTCTTGGGTGTAAGAGTATCATATATACATACACGTTCCAATACAGTTGTGGAAAGATTGTTGAGTTCTAATGGGTAAAGATTGGGTTGAAAATGGTAGAAATCTTCAAAGACTTTAATTGAAGATTTGAGGGTCGAGTTGATGTCGGAATTTGGTGAAATTTATATGGTTGGACTCGTGGTTTGATGGGCGTTCATATTTTGTAACTTTTGTTGGGTTCCGAGACATGGGCCCCACGGGTAATTTTTGAGTTAAATTTCGGATTTTTATTGGAAAATTAGTATTTTCTTATGGAATTAATTCTTATAATTTGTGATGACTGAATCGAATTAATTATGACTAGATTCGAGCCATTTAGAGACCGATTCACGAGGCAAAGGCATAGCAGAGTAAAGAATTACACGGCTTGAGGTAAGTAACATTTCTAAACTTGGTTCTGAGGGTATGAATTCCCGAATTTGGTGTTATATAAATTGGTTGGAGGTGACACACACGATAGGTGATGAGCGTGCGGACGTACATCATAGAAATTGTAACTTGAATAAATCCTGTGAAGTTGTAAAATTAAAGAATCATGTTATTATCTGAACATTTTCCACGTGTTAGAGAAATTGAGCTGAGGCTCTTATTAAAGATCATGTTTAGGCTACGTGCCAATATTTTGGGACCCACGGAGTCGTGTTGCTATTGAATTGATTGTTTTAAAAATGTACATTTCACACTCAGTCATATTCTCCATTGTGAGGATATTTATGGGATCGAGTTGCGCGCCGCAGCAGGCCATATTGGCTTTATCTATATGATTACTATATGGAACGGGGTTGCCCGCCTGCAGAAGGCCTTATAGGCTTTATTATTACATTGATCGGGGCTGCCCGGTGCAGCAGGCCTTATAGGCTTTATCATTATATGGATCGAGACTGCCCGCCTGCAGCAAGCCATATCGGCTTTATATCACGCTTGGGCTGAAGGAGCCACTCCGGAGTCTGTACACACCCCCAGTGAGCGTAGATGATTATATATATTCGGGATGAACTTCCCAGGGTATGGACTTGACTTACTTATTTATATTGTGATGAATATCCCTGGATATGGATCTTGTCCGTATCATTTACATTTAGGGATAAATATCCCTAAGCTGGATTGGCCTTATACGGTATCGAGTGACCGGATGAATTGTGACCAGTAGTACATGAGGTCTTTCTACTGAGATGTCATATTCCTCATATCATGAAGTATTGATCTATTTTTGCATGTACTGAGTTTAACTGTTGAACTTGAAAGCATGCCTACATGTCTGCACCATTATTTATGTACTAGACTGTACATGCGGTGCTCATCACTACTTTCAGCCCAGAGGTTAGTCTTGTTACTTATTGAGTGGGTTATACTCATACTACACTCTGCACCTTATGTGCAGATCTAGGTACTTCCGGATATGGCGGTTGCCAGATTTGAGGATTTATCTGTTGGAGACTATCAAGGTAGCTGCTTGGTGTTCGTAGACTTTAACTCTCTTTCCTTTAAGTTATTGTACTGTTCTATATTTTCAGATAGTGTTCTTATCCGTCAGACTTTGTTATTATTTAGATGCTCATGTACTCAGAAACACCGGGTTTTGGGAGTGTTTTGTATCTGAAATTATGAGGTTTTCTATGGAATTCAAATACTATATTTTCAAACTTATGAGATTATTGTGATTTATTGAGGTTATCGGCTTGCCTAGTATTGAGATAGGAGCCATCACGACAGGATAGGATTTTGGGTCGTGACATGCCCACAACAAATACCTCAACCTGACTATTAAATGTGAGGGATACTATGTGAAAAGGGTGATACTGGATGGCAGGCCAGGAGTAGATATTTCTCCCCTCTCAACGCTCCATAGGATGGAAATCGGTACAGAAGGAATTCGGGCCAAAAATGTCTGTGTACGGGCCTTTGATGGTGTTAATAGGGATATAATCGGAGAAATTGATCTAGTCTTAACTATTGGCCCTGTGAACTTTGAGGTGATCTTCCAAGTCTTGGACATGGAAACCATGTACAATTTCCTTCTTGGCAGACTATGGATTCATGCCACTAGAGCTGTTCCGTCCACTCTCCATCAGATGGTCAAGTTTGAGTATGACAATCAAGAAATCATTGTCAATGGAGAAGACGAGCAATCTATTTACCCGAACCCCTCAGTCCCATGTCTTGAAGCCAGGGAAGGCAGTGAGCAAATTGTCTATCAAGATTTTGAAATTATGGTCGCTGACCAGTTTTAACAGGGGGCCCCACTACCTCAACCTTGTTTGTCCAATCCATCAATTATGGTTTTCACCCAAATGATCAGAAATGAGTGCAAGCCCGAAAAGGGGCTCGGAGCATCTTTGCAGGGCATTACTAAGCCCAGTTCCCCGGTCATGAATGAGAAGCCTTTTGGGTTGGTTTCCGAGCTATATCGGCTGACTGAACATGGGCCGGCAAACACAAAACAATGGATGGGTCCTATCACAGCCCATTCCGCATCTCTCCCAATCATTTGTCAAGCAAAGGTATATAGAGGAAGAAGAAGAGGCCTTCACGGCCGAAGAGATAGATGATATCTTCGGAGCTCTAAAATAAATACTATATGAATTCGACATGGTCTAGCCAGGGGACGGCACCAGCCGTGCCAAGGTGCAATATATGGGACCAGATTTCAAACTCCAAAACTGGGAGGCTACCCCTTTCCCCGTCTGGCGAGAATCCTGGTAGTTCAATCTTGTCATTTTTTCTCCGTTATGGGTTATTTCAGGGTGTAACTCAAATATTTTTAAATTAAATTCTGATGTAAACCCTACTATCTTTCAATTCGATTAAATGAAATCAATATTTCGTCGTTCATAGATGTCTCTTTTTCTTTTTTTTGATTTTGCTATTTTTCTTATCTTTTTCTTTTCAGTTATAATAATGAGGACTTTAATAACATGACATGTGTGCGGAATTCATGTCCAAATCCTAAAACGCTGTCTAACTTTGAAATAATGAATCAACATGCAGAATATGACGAAGATGAGGCTTTTAGGGAAATAAATCAAAAATTGGAACAATTTGAAAATAAGTCTAAGCCAAACTTAAATGAAACTGAGCCAGTTAATTTGAACAATTCGGAAGAGGTCCGAGAAACTAAGATAAGCATTCACACTGATGAGAGAACTAGAGATTCCTTGATCCAACTTTTGTTTGAATTCAAAGACGTATTTTTATGGTCTTATGACGATATGCCAGGGTTGAGTGTTGATTTGATGGTACATAAACTGCCTACCTATCCCGGTTATCCCTCGTCCAATAGAAGCAAAGAAAGTTCAAAAGTGACATCAGTGATAAGGTTAAGGAAGAATTCACAAAACAATTGAAAGCTGGTGTGATCTGAGTGGTACGATACACCACATGGATGGCTAATGTGGTACCGGTGCCAAAGAAAGATGAAAAAATCTGAGTTTGTGTTGATTATCGAGATTTGAACAAGGCGAGTCCCAAGGACAACTTTCCATTGCCAAATATTCACATTCTTGTTGACAATTTGTTTGGTTGCTGAATTTGTTTTTATGGATTTGCTGAACTACATTCCTCTGTTTTGCCTCTATTTGGCTATTCAAGCCTGCTTTAAATTTAGGTACACATCTATGAACTTGTACGACTTTGAATTTAGCATAATCAATCTTTTCTGTTTTTTTCTATGAAGTTCAGATGTGTTTGTGTTTAAATGCTTTGTGAAATGTTCTAAAAATACTTGAATGACTTGAATTCAAATCGGTTTAACCTTGTCATTCTACTGTTGCTCACGAACTTCTCTAAGCATATGTCATCTCTTTTAGTTTCTATCATTTACATTCCAATATCATAATCAGTTGAGCCTGAATTTCAATTTAAACAGGTTTCCTGAAATGTTGTTAAGAAATATTTGGTAGTGAAATATGAAGATTAGAAGCAGGATTGTTGGTCTGTAGGTTTATTGTTGAAATTAGTAGTTCCAGTAGTTAGTCTTGTTGTAATTTCAAAGATCCTAGCTAAGTTGTTATTGAAAGCATTTGGTTACTGTAAGATCCCACACCTCTTTCAGAGTCCATAGAAATGGGATTTGATTTTACATGAATTCAAACGGGCCTGATATGATCAATACTAGCAGTCCCATTGACTGGTCAGCCTATTTGTAATACGAAATGTTAGACACGACGTGGGCCTAGCATTTGGGTCCAAATTAATGACCAATACTTTATCAACCGCATGCTGGGCCCAATTAAGAAAAGCTTGCTTCAGTCTTATTTAAAAAGGGGTGCAATTAATTCGCCCATTTCATATGTGAACACTTAATCATTGCCCAACACTCTAATATTGTTTTTGAGTCCATTAACGCGGCCTAGCATACTAGTAAATCTTTAAAATTGAATTATAATAAAAGAAGCAAACAACTTTTGAATATTCGTAGAGTGCTTTAGACGCGATTTTAATCTACTATCGTGGTTATGTACACGTCAGCGTGACATAATTATGATTTCTAAAATAAATCAAGGTATGCATTCGCGCGACTTTGGCAAAACAACCTTAATAATAATAAAATATTATTAATTGTGTCCATGTACGCGAGACATGATTTTTAGCACACTAAATAAAACGGATTCACATATGTTGATACCCAATTTTATCCTCATATTTTTATAAATGCCATGTATTCTTTAAAAATATCATTACTACACCATCACCAATTTGCAAGAGAAAGTACTTTCTATAATTTTTCATAATTTTTAAGGCATTAAAATTAATTTTCTTGAATTTAAATTACTCAAATATTTATCAATCACTCCTTCAAATTATTTTGTGATGATTAATTATCCATATTTATTGTTTATACTTACATATACATTTTATAATATTTTACTTCATTTTACATAATTATATTTGCATTGTTTATGCTAATTACACAATTTTGCAATAATAGCCTATACTTTACAATTGATTGCATTTGTCATCTTATTTGGGGTCAAAATAATTTTTTACATTTTTATAATCTTTAAATATTGTTTTAAGGTATTAAGTTTCATAAATAATAATTTTTTATATTTTATTTAACTATCTTATTAAACTATATTTCCTTAATTTCTTGTATTTTAAAATATAGCCCAAGTTATGCCAATTTTCGGACCATATTAATGGCCCAAACACCCCAAATCCCTGGCCCAATTCACATAGCCCAAGCCAAACGACCTCTAATTTGACCCGGTCGGGGACCCGTTCATTTGACCCGCCCTGTTTCCTATTCGATCTTGGCCGTATGATCAACGACCCATAATAAATCTCCCCATTCTCCTTATATCCCCATGACCAAACCCTAGAAGGCACTTATCTCTCCACAGCCTCCCTCACCTGCTCTCTTCTCTCTCAGAGGCCAAACCCTAGCCGACCTAAAAGATCCCCATCTCCCTTCCTCATACGCGTTCCTACGCAGATTCTACTTACCTTTTATGTTATTATCATTCATTTATAGTAACTTTCGCTACCATTATACATATGGCAAGTTTGATTCTAATAGATTTGGCTTTGATTCTATGGTTCTGGGTGCGTTTGTGATTCTATACACTGGAGAAGAGAAAGATCTCTCTTGTATCTAGTATATCTTCGTTGATTCCATCGTGATTGGGGCTTGTGAACGAGTCGCCCTGAATTCGATTCCAACTAGGGTTTGGGTTTTGATTCTTCTTTTACTATTTCTATCATTGATTGCATGTGATATGTTTTTTCTTATTTTGTGTTTAATTGATTATCTTCTATGTTTGTTCATTCAACTTCTATCACTATATAAACCTTTTTCCAAATCCTCGTAAGAGAGACCGAAATCGCTGCATTATTCTCTCATTCTCATTTATTATACTCTAAAACTCGAGACCTTGGCCGGCTAAAAGCCAAGGATATTCGAATTCTATTGCGTTCTTTCTCAGTACGAGCACTGCCCGGGGTTCATTTGAAATACTTGGGAACTCTGATGCACTAGGATTTTGGGGGTTCTACTGCTCTTTTGCTACTGACAATTAAAGCACTGTTGGATATTCTTCTTCTTACTTACTTTGTCCGTTAATTTGTAATTGGTAAGTGCCTTTGGCCTTTGCAGTTTCATTCTATATTCGTTTGTGTTCATGCTCTGTATATTTATGTCATTGAAACCTTTGTGAATCAATGTACTACTATGTCATCTCTGTTTGCATCCCTATTTGCTCTGAAGTTATTCTCATGGTTCTATATTTTTTCTAGCACCCGAACTAGCCCAAATTCTAACGTTGATTCTAGCTTTCTTAAGCATGTCTAGCCTGGTGTGTTTGTGTGCGTCTGAATGCTTACATCTGCTGCTTGTCCTAAGTTTATCTTCTACCTTGTTCTGGATTCTTGTGATTAAACCAATTTACGCCCAGAATAAGTTCTAATTCCTGTTAAACCATTCATATATAACTTAATACTTTCCTAGAGTTATTTCTTGATCATGTTTATTAGCCAAACATGCTTTCTTTTTACTTAACGCATGCTCCTTGATTTGTTCAATCCAGTGCTCTTTAATATTGCCTAAGACCTTTAGAATGAGATTCAATATCTAGCTCCTTCTCCTATATGTGATTAAGACCTAGTGTCTGCATGTCCTGTTAATCTGGAGTTGATATATTTTCACCTATCATGAGTTCTGATATTGTTTTTAAACCTTTGTACTATGATTTATACTCAATATGTTAAGTCTCATGTTTGACTAAGTGACTTAATTTCCCACTGTTGTAAACTATGCCCACTGGCATATTTTTAATATTGTTTGTGACCACATGCTCATTAGGCTTTATGTTAAAAACCTTCATGTAAAAACTGCCATCCACTTGTTCCTGTCTATGACTTTACTAGATTCTCATGTTAATTGTCTAAAGACTCTTAGGCTAATTCTGGACTATGCTTTGCTTTGAAACTCTATTTGAAGTAGGTTGCTAGCTTATGATGTTTAATCCTGTCACTTTGAAACCTAGCATGAGCCCACCTTATGTATGCCTTGTTATTTTCCAAAACTTCATGTGATCCTGTCTATATACCTTGGTTAGAACTGCTGTTAGTTACAGCTTTAAGAACTAAGTGTGTGGCCATCAGAGCTGCTTAATTGCTTCCTCGAATAGTTATTACTTGCATGGTTAAGTAAGTCATGCATCTTAGGCTTGGTATTGGGACATATATATTGCTGGACCTGGGTGCCAGATTCATGTATACTCTATTGTTCTGCTAAGTTTGGGATTTGGGCATGCTGGTTGTGTGGAGAGTGAGGCTGTTGAAGGACCAGTCAGTGTTGGGTTACTTTCGTTTGTGCCTGTTCTCAGACTCACAGACGGTTCTTTGAGTAATATTTGTAACTTTACTCATTATTTGGTCCTGTAATAATTTGTAAACAAACAATTGGAGAGTTAGTGAAATTGGGGAAACAGATATATTCTGTTTTTGCATAAAAAAGGTAAAAAATATGCTTATATGGTCTACATGCCTTGCTTGCTATTTGTTTCACATGCTCTATTTCTAGTTTTCTACACACTAGTAGAAGTCATGCCTATAGGAATCACACACACACTTCACTCAACTTGTCAAAATGTGTTGCTACACTTATTTCCATGTCTACTGCTCAACGCTTTAGATAAGCATGCCTATAGGATACAATAATACAATGCCTTTGCTAATGTAGATATCATGGCTATAAGGTTTAATAATTGATCAACTGCTTTATGTTACTTTTATATTGCCTCACTTAGATGACATGCCTATAGGGATAAAAGTGTTATAAAATCAAGTCTAGTTGTCAATTGTTAGAAATCATGCCTATAGGATATTTATCGACGCTGCTAATCCTGTGTTTTCAAGCGACTTCACTACCTCACTATGCGATTATTAGAAATCCTGCCTATAGGACACTATCCACAAAATCAGCGCTGGTAATTGGCAGTTATGGGATCGTTTCCCTACTTTATTACACAAACAATTAGAAATCATATCTATAGGACTTGTAACGCTTCAATATGCTTAAAAGCTATAGTACTGCATGTATAATACCAGAAATCACAATCACATAGGAACCATGCCTATAGGATTTAACGACTCAAACATGTCTTAATCCTGAAACTGTCTACTGCGTAACATGAAATCTGATCGCGTCCTTTTGTGCTTATGTGTGGAGGTTAACTTGAGCCATTTGTTGTCCTTATGTGAAGTCCTATATGTTTTGAATGCGCGATTAGTTTTGTCATTTTTGATCAACCTAGGTAAAGTCTAGAACCACCCAAATAGAGGTCCAAAGCCTCCTGCCCCAGGTATGGGACGGGTAGTGCACGCATAGGGTATAATTTAGAATTGAATTAGAGCGCCTTTAAGTGTCAACTTCAACATAGTGATTGGGTAGCAACAGATGATAGTCTGTGCCCGCTGAATAATATGAGCAACCCCCTACCTTAAGGGAGTTGCGAAGTATTATTTATGTTACACGGGATGATCCTTTAGGCTAAAACATTTAGGATCCCCCTTTCTTTATATACTTGTTATTTACACTCAGTCACCTAACATAGACCAATGTAGTTGTATCCTTGTAATCATTAAATATTTGTACCGATTCTCACGTGTTATGATAAGACTCTTCGGCTTCTATATTTTTTTTAATTTATTTGATCACCTAGCCTAATCACATAATCCACATAGTTTAAAATTCGACCGGAACCCACAGTTGTGGACGTTGAAAAGTGCCTAACACATTCTCTTTGAGGTAATTTGAGCCCTTACCCGATCTTTGGTGACACGGACTAGTCAAATAGAGTTATTTGCAAATAGGTGCCCTAAAAAAATCGTTAGGTGGTGACTCTTCTCTTTTAATACCTCCCTTTAAAAGAGTTTTCACATGTCGAGGCCCGTTTCACGAGAAAACGATGCACGACAACACACACATGGTTCGTTTTAAGATAATTCCATAATGCCATAATCGAGTAATTTAAATGCGGTAAAAGGTTAAAATGCACATAGGTTCTAAAATACGTAATAATCAAATTAATAAGTCGAGTGTAAAATGACCGTGCTAAAATCGCAGAATCCGAGAATGCCTAATACCTTCTCTCGGGTTAACAGAATTTCTTACACGATCTTTTGTGTTTCAAAGAATTTAAACAGAGTCAATTTTTCTTGATTTGGGATTTTAAAATAAACCGGTGACTTGGGACACCATAATAATTATCCCAAGGGGCGACTCTCTAATTAAATAATTCTATTTCAATAATGTCACTTAAATTGAAAAAAATTCCTTTCCCCATAAAAAGGAGATGTGAAAACTCTGGTGACTCTGCTAGGGATGTTGAACCCAGAACTTCTGGTCCAGAGTTCAGAATTCGAGCTTGTAGTGTGATCTATACTTGGCTTTATTGATTGTGTTATATTACTATGTTTGTGGGCATAATGCGCTAATTGCCACTTATTTACCGCTTTGATATCATTTGAAATGTATAAACTGTCTTCTTACGCCTCCATTCTAAGTCTTCTGAATTTATGGATCGCATGTGCACGTGGCCCACTTTTCTGTTAGAGGTCAAACCAATTAGAACGAGGCTGGGTCAGTAACTAGGCCGGGTAGACTTTCGTACTCTCGGTACGTTGCCCCCACCTCGGCTCGAGCTGTCCGCTTGGGTAAGCCATGTCTAAAATATTCCCCCAGGATTTAAACCTAGAATAACATAGCCTCATGCCGGATCCCTAAGAGGAACACTTGTTTGCATCACGTTCATTTGACTTTGGGGACTCAACACAGGGGTTGGGTCCGTCTAGGACAGGTGTACCAAAAATTACAAGACCATCCTGATGCATCTTACGTGTTCCTTGTGTATTTTGTTTGATCTGGTTTGAATGTTGACCGGTTTCTATAATAGGGACAGCAAAGTTAAAAAAAGCAAGAACGAGAATTAGGAGAGATAAAATTCATCCGATTTTAAAAAATCCCGTTATTTGAAAATCCCGAAACTCAGCCAAATGTTTTGAAAAAAAAAAAGAAAGGCCATTTCAAAATGAGCCAAAATTTTCAAGTGTCATGTTTCCCCTGTTTTATCAAAAGGTACGAACTACACGGGTCTGATTCTCACCGGACGTGAGATACTTAGGCAACCTTCATAGGGTTCGGCCCTATTTTTGCAAAAATAACCAAAAAGAAAGAATTGTGTCCAGTGTTGTTGTCAAAACAAATAAGCCGACCCGTTTCTGTCAGAATAGCCTTAGAACATCTTCAAAGTGTCGAAGGGTTGTTCTCGCAAGAGCATACGTGTCTTTTAATGGGGCATCACCTTTACCATAATGTCCTCCCCGGCCCTAAAGGTTTCCTTGGAAGTACGAAGGGGCCATAGTTGCAAAAATAGCCATCCTTTCCTTGACCACAATTGCACAAATAGCCACCCTCTCTTTGACTTTTCTTGAAATTGATTAATTTACAAAAGATTGTTTTGCAAAAAAAATTTATTGGTTTTGTCTTTTGAAACTAGTGCCAACCCTAACCTTAACCACCCATAGGTACAAAATGAGCACTGTCCAGAACACACCGTTAACAGTTGTAGACGAGGCTCCACTTCAGTTTCAGATGCGGTGGTATGACTTGGGGGAAGATGATCAGAAATGGGTCACCATATGGCACCGTGAGCTTCCAAAGTAGGATGTCTGATTTTTCATCTATTTAAAATTTAGTCCATTCTTGGTTATAACTCTAGTACAGTTTGTTAGAATGGTTGTCACCAATGTCCATATGGTCTAAGATTATGCCTGCAGTCTTTATATTCAGTTGTAGTTCCCATTTACAGCATGTTGAATGAAATGAAAATTTTCTTTTTCTCTTACTTTTCGTTGTAAACCCGCTTTATTAACTGTTCTAGAGAATACTTTAGTTTTCGTGGAGATTCCAACCTAGGAATCGTTACAAATTTTCTCGTGTTTTACAAACACCTTATTTGTAATCCCTTATTTTTTTGAGAGCTTGTCTCAGATGGATCAAAATTTAAAGCTTCACAAGTAGTCTTTTTGTTCTCTTATCATCCCTACACAGTTAATCGATCACGCCTCCTCTATTTTAAAATTATAAACGTCACATTATATGTGAAACTCCTACATAATTATATATAACAGTGTTATCCTTATTTTTCGAAATCACATAAGACCTCTCAAGCGTGATTTTAATTAGATTTTTATTTATTTTATTTTAGTATACTTAGTTGCAGTTATACTTCATGTTTTTCAATCCAAACACTTAGACATTTTTTACAAAATACAGTTATCATTCAAACTAATATTTGTGCCGTTTTCCAAACTTAAGTGGTCGAAGTGCACAAATTTGAAGTAGAAGGGGTGTATTTGCAAGAACATTTAGCGCATATGCAATTGAATCATATTGTAAGGTGCTTTGTGTAATTTATCATATTATTTTAGTGCAATGTAATAAGCAGAATAAATGTTGTTTTACACTAAAATTGAACAATGGGAAAGCAGTGACGTTTATTTGGGCCAAAGGAGAGGGAAGAAGCTTCTGCAATATTCTACATGTTCTTAATTCTTCGTAACAGCGAAAAGTAAGTCGAGTTTCTGCAAACTTCCCATATTCTCTGGAAAATCAAAATGAAAAGCCAGAAACTGAATGCCCTTCTGTTTGAAAGTACATAGTGCAGCAGTACAAATAAACTTCAGCTATGAACAAATTTCCATATTGTTCACTACCAATAAATAACCAGGGGAGGATGTAGTTTGTTACCCACCCTTTCAGTTGAACCCAAAACTTTCAACGTTAAGTAAAAATTACTTCCTCCGTTTTAATTTATTTGAACCTGTTTGATTGGGCACGAAATTTTTAAAAAAATAAAGACTTTTGGAATTTGTTATCCTAAACAAATTAGAAAGAAGCCAAAAGTACTTGTATAGTTATAAAAGCTTCCCAGTAAAGGTAGAGTTGAAAGTTTAAGCTAAATTATTTCCAAATGTAGAGATGGGTCATTATTTTTGGAACGGACCAAAAAGGAAATAGGTTCACATAAACTGGAACGGAAAGAATAATTACAAAAATAGTACTCCATCCGTTTCAATTTATGTGAACTCATTTGACTGGACATGTAATTTAAGAAAATAGATAGTTTTTGAACTTATGGTGTAAAATGAGGCAATATATATTTTGTGTAGTTATAAATTATTACATAAAAGTAAATTATTTCCAAATAAAAAAAGATGTCATTCTTTTTGATAATAAGTTCACATAAATTGAAACAGAATGAGTATATATGAACACATAACTTCAAAAATAAAATGAGTTACGTGTTAAAATCTTATAAAGTTTAAGCCATAAAATTTAAATCCGAAATCCGAATCACAGTAATACACCAACCACAACAGCTGAAGGCAAGTAGTAAAGGAAAGGAATATGAACAACAAAAAACCAAATCCCAAAAGTAGGTGAAATATCTTTGATTAGATTGCTACTCATAACACTTAAAATCACTGTTAAAAAAGTGATTCCATACCACCATTACATCTCCACACTTAACAGTGGAAAATTACAGATAAAGAAAATGACTCAAATGTTGACATTGGCAAAAGCTTCAAGGGCCCCACCAGTCAACCTACAAACCCTCCATTCCTGCAAGATTTGAGCCCCCATTTCCTCATAAAACTTGATCGCATTCACATTCCAGTCTAGAACCACCCATTCCACTCTCCCGTACCCCATCTTAGCCGCCTGTGCCGCAACAGCAGACAATAACAACCTCCCAAAACCCTTTCTCCTGTAACACTCCCTCACAAATATATCCTCTATATAGAACCCAGGTTTCGCTAAAAATGACGAATAATTCGGGAAAAACAACACAAACCCAGCAACCACTGCATCATTTCCGCCCGATTTAAACATCTCGGCTTCCGGGTCGGATACCGGGAGATCCAGATTTATAGTCTTATGTATGGGGCTGAAATTGGTGCAGTTTTGGTTGTCGATAGGAAGGAAAGGGTTTTGGGAAACTTCGAGTAGGAAGACGGTGAAGGTAGTGAAGGGAGGCGGAGAGTTCTCAGGGAAGAGAGTGGCGGAGAGAGAAAATTCTGTGGCGGAGAAGAGGTGGGTGAGGCGCTCGAAAACGGCCATCTGGTGGATGAGTTTGTGGATATGGGGAACGTCGGCGTTGGTGGCGAGGCGGATTCGGGAGAAGACCTGGTGGGCAGTCGGAATTAAATCCTCACGGATGACGGCGGGTGCGGGCGTCGGCGACGGCGGAGGTGCGGCGGCGGCCATTTTCTCGGGGAAGTTGAAACGAGAGAAGGTTTTGCTCAGGTGAATTTGGGTGTTAATGATTAGTGTGAATGTTGTTGGGGGACTAGATGGACTACTTTATATAGAGCGGTAAAATACCTAGAAATTGAAGGGAGAGAGGTAAAATAGAAAAAAGAAAAAAAGGCAGAGTTTGTATATCCGTATTTACTTGATTGGATATTATTGAGTATTTTTTTTGATGATATTATTGACTATTGAGTATTGACTAACAGGCAGGAGAACGGTCAATTTATTAATCAAAGCTTCAAAATTTAACAACTTTATACGTCGTTAGAACATTAGGTTTAATACTACCAGTGGTCTAAAAAAAACTTATTCTAGCTCATAACATGAGAATACTTTTAAATTATAGTCAAAAATTGAGAAATAAATTTAAAAAATTTAAACTTTTAAAAAAAGGAATTTAGATATGTGTAATTTACCCATTTCATGCTAGAGAATTGTACATAACAAAGGCAAAAGTACGAGATTATAATTATACTTAGGTAATTTGGTTGATCGCATAACATAAAGTGATTAAATCTTAAAATTGTGTGTGGCTAATATAGAATATAGAGTTCACGACACAAAACGCATGAATTTCTTAATTTAATCTCTATATAACTAACACAATATCTAGTTTCTGGAATAAAATTTGCATGACTGTTTGGTTAATTTGTGGCATGGGGTTATTACTCATTTAGATTATGAGATAATTTATATATTATTAATCAAAACATATTATACCCTGAGAAATATACAATTTAATATCACATAAGCAGATGCAGATATAGGATTTAAGTTATATGAGGTCAATATTTAAGATTTTTAGCATTGAATTTATTATATTACTAAAGTTGTGGGTTCATATCTAATATTTATTGTAATTTTAATAGAGTTTTATCCATAAAATTATGTTGCAATAAAAGTACTAGGTTCAGATGAATCGGGTATCTCAAAGCTCCATCCGTCCTCGCACATAAGATATTTATGGGACTTTGTTCCTTATAATGATTTGTATTTGGCAACATTTGAAGTGTCGAAAATTATATAAGTGTAACGACCCGACTGGTCATTTTGAGTTTTAGCGTTCGTTCAGTGGTTAGAGGTCTTGAGTGGCTTCATATGGTGTATTATGACTTGCATGTATGGTCGGTTTCGATTTTCGAGTGTTTCAAGATTTAATTTGGAAGAATATTTTTCATTGTAGAAATTTAAGTTGGAAATATTGACCGAGGTTTGACTTTTGTGACAATGGCCCTGGAACGGTGTTTTGATGGCTCCGGTAGGTTCGTATTGTGATTTTGGACTTGGGCGTATGCCCGTAATTGAATTCGAAGGTCCCTAGGTTGATTTGGTTTGTTTTGTCAAAAGTTGGCAATTTAAAGATTTAGAATTTTATTAAGTTTGACCGTAGGTTGACTTTATGTCTATCACGTTCGGATTTCTGTTTCGGGACTTTGAATAGGTCCGTTTTTTTATTTGAAACTTGTCTGTAAAGTTTGGCGTCATTCCGAGTTGATTTGATAGGAATCAGACGTGTGGTTAGAAGTTCTTGAGTTTCAATGTAAATTTCATGTGATTTGAGGTCCGATAGTCGTGATGGCACCTAGTTCATTCAGGATGCTGTTGACAAAGAGGGCCGTAACAAAAAGAGGAATACCACTAACAAGAGCTATGAGGTACCGCCAGCCTGTATCAAACAAAAGGATTATGTCCCAAGAACCATCTTCCACTAAGACGAGCGAGGATGAAGTAAAGGTCCTGCCCGAGGACGTCTCGCTCGGTAAAAAATGGGTTATGAAGGTAAACGGGGGGATGAACGCTATGGAGATCTTTGGCCAACACTTTGGGAAGATGGAAGGCATCCTTGGCGTTCTTGATGGGCACACATTTGAAGAGATTGATCAGAGCATCTGAAATGAATTTGAGGGGTGTAAACAGGCTGAGATAGAGTTAAGGCAAACCATCACTACCTTAGAGTGTAGACTCATGGAGGCACTGGAGAAGCAGGTTGATACTGGCATGATCAAGGCAGCTAGCAATATTATTGTGACAAGGGAGGCTAGGATTGAGGCTCCTAAGCCACCAATATTCAACGGTGTTCGTAACACAAAAGAAGTTAAGAACTTCATTTGGCACTTGGAGAACTACTTTAAGCACAACAAAGTGAGGTACGATGAGTCCAAGATCAACATCGTTGTGTTGAACCTCTCGGAGATTACCATGCTGTGGTGACATCGCAAGTGTGCTGACTTGGAGAAAGGACTATGCAAGATTGAGACGTGGGAGCAGTTCAACAAGGAGTTAAAGAAGCAATTCTACCCGATGAATATAATGTGGTGTACGAGGCTAGACAGAAGCTAAGGAAGCTCCGACAGACGGCCACAATTCGAGAGTACGTGTGAAAGTTCACTACCTTAATACTGCAAATCCCGACATTATCCGAGGAGGATTCCCTCTTGTACTTCATGGATAGGTTACAAAATTGGGAAAAATAGGAGTTAAGAAGATATCAAGTAGCTAACGTGGATGAGGCCATAGCGATAGTCGAGTTGCTCGTTGACTTCAAGATGGAGAATGCCAAGTCCAAAGGGGGTAACACCGAGAGGTGCGATAGAGATCACGATAAGGACAATGAAAAGGTATGAATAGAAGGGGCCCATCCTATAACAGACAGGGGTCCACTGGCAATGATAAGGGGCGGAACAACAGTGACGAGTACGTGCCCCAAGGACGACGCTACTTTTGTAAAGGGCCACATCAAGTGAGGAATGCCCAGATCTGGGGAAGCGTGCAATAATGATTAGGAACTTTACACAGGCACACGAGGGTAACATAGGAGATATTGACTCCATGGGGGGAGGGGGGGTGCGCTTAGAATCTAAGCCAGAAGTAGGGAATTGCAAGTCCTATAATGGCATCATGCAAATGGAGCATGGTGGCAGCAAAAATCATTGGGCAACATAGTTGAATAGGATGACGAGTTGTAAAGTGATGGCATGCTATTGGACTTAGGCGATGCATCAAGTAGAGGGGTCAAACTTAATAGCAAGGCTGAGACCACATAGGATAGCCAAGTAGGGAGTGGAAACATGTATCGGATGCTTGAGAAGCTGTTAGACTTGGTTGAGTCATGGGGAGATTCAAGCCAAGAGCAAGGAGAAGCATCTGATGGTTGGAGGATCGAGGCTGTCACGATCAAAAATTCCAACAAAGGGGTCGTGATGACGCATAACACAACTTGCTAGGAAATCCAATACATAACATAATTAAAGGAACACTATTGGGCATAAAACAACATGAAATCATAAATAAAGGGTAAAACTCGATAATATATAACACAACTAAGCCAACAACCGTCTAATACCTCCCGCAATTGGAGTCACTAAGTACATGAGCTTCTATAGAGGCACTAAATACAACGCCTAAAATAATAAATACTCTGTTTGATATGAATAAACTGTAAAAAGTCTAGAAGATAGGTAACATCAAGGCTTGCAGACGAGAGTGCAGTACTACCTCGAGTCTCCGTAACCAAGCAAGCTAGTCTGTCCTCTGAGTGCCACTAGGTCCGATACTAAAATCTGCACAAGAAGTGCAGAAGTGTAGTATGAGTACATTTAATCTAATATTATCCATAAGTATCAAGCCTAACCCCAACGAGAAAGTGACGAGGCTAAGACAAGACACCTATAAATAAACCTGTGCAGTTAAGTAACGAAATAATAACGAGAGATATAATAGTTAAGAGAAGAAGAAAAGTAGCAAGTAAGATAGCAAAATAGGTAACAAGCGAGATAACAAATGTTGTAGCGAAAAGAAATAATACGTGGAATAATGAGAGGAGTAACTAAGGAATATAATGGCGATAACCTCAAACTAACACTAGATAAGTCTTTCACAACAATTCAAGTCCAAGTAATCTGGCAACGCAGCCATGAAATAACATAGCCAAGCTCTCAATCTATATAGTAAAAATAAGGAATAAGAGATATTAATCAAATGGAACGACGTCACCCTTCGTGATTTTACTCTCATCCTCACAAGCACGAAAATATCCTTCGTGCATATTCTCTCTTTCTTACAAGCACGAAATCAGCCTTCGTGCAATAGTAATAATATAAAGAATCACGAAAATACCATGTGTGTAATTCACTCTTCCTCACCAAGCACAAACATGTAAAGCAGTACCAAGTAAGGTGGGAAGCACAGACAATATCAAGAAGAGTGATTAAACATAAGTTTCCATATAGGAAATAGTCATCACTTTGCACCAATAGCCAAATCAACATTTCATTAGCCTTACTAACCAATATCCCAACAAGCTCAACACGGCTACCAACATGAATATGAATAGTCAAGAGTCTCACAATCTAATTAAGCATAAAAAACATAATACATAAAGTAACAAGATATAAATAAACTAGTTCTACCTGCATGCTTAATCCATAGTAAACGCATATACACTCATCACCTTGTATATACACTGCTCCCAAAGTATGTAACACATATCAATTAGGCATAATTATATCCTTATTCCCTTAAATCAAGGTTAACCAATACACTTACCTCTTTTCAAGACAAATCAACCCTCAAATACTGCATTTGCTTTAGCACAAGCCTCCAAACCACTCGAATCTAGCCAATTAATATTCAAATAAGTCAAAACAAGCTTTAGAAACTACCCTAGTATCAAAAGGTTCGATCGTTAACATATTTGAGAAAGTCAACTAAAGTCAGCCCGGGCCCACACGTTGAAAATCCAAAATTAAGACCAATTCCCATTTATCCATTCTCTCCTGAGTCCAAATATGTGATTTGTATCAAGATTTGACCTTAAATAGAGGTCCAAATTCCCAAAATTAGCCCTCATAAGTTTTTCCCCAAAACCTCAATTTCTACTCTTTAAAGTACTAGATTAGGGATAAAAATCTATGAAGAATCATGAAAATAAATTAAAAAACAAGTTAAGTTACTGATCTATGAAGTTGGGATGAAAATCCTCTCACAATTCTCCTAAATCCATGATTTAGGTTTCAAAAATGGTGAAAAACAACTAAATCGCTATTTTCAGCCCTTTTTATACCTGGGCGTCAGATGTTCTTTGCGTTAGTGAAGCGCCTGTCGCATTTACGAAGGTCAATGGCCTACTAGCCATCGCGTTTGCGAAGGATATTGTCCGCCAAAGCCTTCGCATTCACAATCCATTGGTCACATTCGCGATGAAGAACCTTCTGCCAACCCTCAAAAACCCATGCCTACGCGTTCACGTGAGGGTTGTCGCGTTCGCGAAGGCCAACTCGCCCCCCCGGCCCTCGTGTTCGCAAGCTTCCCCTCGGATTCACATAGTGTAAAAAGCCCCAGCTCCAATTAACTCTTCTTGAATGCGAGACTAGCTCTGCGTTCATGATGAACAACGCACCAACAACACATCATTTGCTGCAAATTGTGCAAAAACGGCCGAAAACCACCTCGAAACTCATTTGAGCCCCCCAACCCCACTCTAAACATTCACACAAGTATATAAAATTCATTCAAACTCGCTCGTGAGCTCAAAATACCAAAATAGCATCAAGAATCAAGAATCACACATCAAAACTCAAAGATTTCAAAGTTCATAAGTTTGAATTTTTAACTTTTCACAATAAGCGCTGAAACGACCTCGAGTGACCTGGGACTTCAACCAAACATGCGTACAAGTCCAAGATCATCATACGAGCCTACGGGAATCGTCAAAATATTAATCCGAGATTGTTTTCCAACAATATTAACCGTGGTCAACTACAATAACTTTTAAGTTTCAAAATCAAGTCTTCTTTGACAAATCGCATTTTAACTTTTCGGAAATCAAGACGGACCATGCACGCAAGTCATAAATCATCAAATAACGCTATATAATTTCTCAAATCATGAAATAGGAAGCTAGAACTCAAAATTACCTATCGGGTCGTTACATTCTCCACCACTTAAAGAAACATTTATCATCGAATGGACATAGAAATATACCAGAACTGGTAAAAATATGTGAATATCTACTCCTCATATCGGACTCATACTCCCAAATAGACTCCTCAGTTGGTTGACCTTTCCAAAGTACTTTCTCAGAAGAAATATCCTTAGATCTCAACTTTAGTACCTACCGATCTAGAATAGCTACCTACTCTTTTTCATAAGTCAAATCCTCATTTAGTGTCATGACCCAAACAGATGGGCCATGACGAGTGCCCGAGTCCTACCTGTTGAACACCCCTAAGCATACGTCTAAGATATAAACATGAAATAGGGGTAGGTCATGCATAACATCTATCAATACACTACTGAATCATGTGAATAACATACGTGAGGAAACATGCCCAAAAGACATATATATATGTATATGCGGAATACGGTAGGGCGAGCCGACAAGGCTGTTATGGACAACTATATATCAAAATAGAAGCCGACAAGGCTACATACTATCCAACTATACATGACTGTCTACCGACCTCTAATAGAGTGTACAATTGTATAAAGGACGGGACTGGGCTCCGTCATACCCATATATGTATAGAAAAATATCGTACCAAAATCCAATAGCAGCTTCGGATCAGATGGAGCACACCAACTCTCGCTGAGCAAGGATCCTAAGGAGGGGGACCATCAGCCTGTCTACCTGAACCTGCGGGCATGAAACCTAGGCCCCGGGAAATAGGGTCATCGGTACAAAAAATGTACCGAGTATGTAAGGCATAACGAATAATATACAAAAAGCATGAAAGAAACATGGAGTAAAGGACTCTACCTGTAAGTCTGAATAGCTCTATGAATCATGAAACATTTATAATGTCATGCATATGCGTATAAATGTCATATCATGCATAGGTATATGCGTACATAACATCATCAAGCTTCTGAGGGCATCCCATCATATCATCTCATCCTCAATGGATGAAATCATCAACGTATACCAACTGATCAGGTGGTGGTGTGTATATAACGCTGTACCCTTTCCCCATACCCCAGATACATATAATATACGTGTATATAATGCCATATGGTCATGGGTCAATGTACATATATAAATGAATGCAATGCATAAGAAGTAAGTCAACAATATCTCTCGGAATGTCATAAGATCAATATGCCTTCGGTTAATATCACAAAATAAACTTTATCAACTTATGTATTTTCTGAGACCCGTGAACATACGATATAATAATAGGACATATGGGGAATCAATAACATAGGCAATCCTAGTATTTCTAAGAATAGAGTCATTTGTGAAAGTTGCGTGTTTGTTCGTTTCGTTGTATCATATGGATCATACCAAAAGGAAAGAAAGGATAGCCTTAACATACCTTATAGAAATCCGTCCAATAACAATTCTAAACTTAGCTCACTGCACCTTAATCTACAACAACGATAGTGAAGCTAATTGTCAAGCTACGAATGACTCTCATTTATATAACTAAAGTAACATAATCTATAACAAAACGGGCAACATTTCCCCTAATTTTACTTCTTCCTCAAGCCTACTATAGGCAAGACAATAACACAATACAATCAGCAACTCAAAAATAACCTAACTATAATTCGGGACCTTTAATACAACAAAAAACCCAAATATACCATAACACACCCAATCAACAAGTTATCAATTAGCCTGAAATTACAACGACGAGCGACCAGCCCACTACCTTACTACATCTGGCATTTCTACACGACCTTTATCCTTCCAAACTCCATAAATCAACAGCACGAGAGGCCAATACGAATCATGAACCAAATCTGTATCCAACATCCTAGCCTCACCGGGCTTGAACCAACCAATAGGATAACAACACTGCCTACTATATAAAGCCTCATGTGGCACCGTTTGAATGTTGTACTAATAGTTTTTGTTGTAGAAAAACTACGCCAATGGTAGGATTTGGTCCTACTGGCCTTCGAAATCAATACACAGGCCCTCAACATATCCTCAAGGATCTTGACAGTCCACTCAGACTGGACATCCCTCTACAGGTTAAATGCAGTGCGGAGCTCACATGTATGCCCAACTCATGCTGAATATCTCCAAAAGTGTGAAGTGAACTACGTGCCACAGTCTAAAATGGTCGAAATAGGCACATTGTGTAGACATACAATCTCTCTAATGTAGATCTGAGCCAATCGCTCTGAAGTGTAAGAAGTCATCATCGGAATAAAATGCGTGGACTTGGTCAATCAGTCCATAATGATCCAAGCAACATCGAACTTCCTCAAAGTCTATGGTAAGCCTACCACAATTTCCATAGTAATGCGCTCCCACTTTCACTTTGGTATCACCAACCTCTGAGTCAAACCACCTGGTTTCTGATGTTCATACTTCACCTACTGGCAATTCAAGCACCGTGAGACATGCCCAACGGTGTCTTTATTCATCTTCCACCACCAATAATGATGTTTCAAGTCACGATACATCTTTGTGACACCTGGATGAACAGAATACCGCGATCTATAAGCCTCCTCAAGAGTCAACTCTCTCAAATCATAAACATTCAAAACACAAATACAACCATGAAGCCGCATAACACCATCATCTCTAATCATAACCTTCTTAGCATCACCCTGCTGCACCGTGTCTTTCAACAACAACAATAAGTGAGGACCATCAAATTGGAAAGCCTTGACGCGCTCCAACAAATATGACTATGCAACAACACAATCAAGAACCCTACTAGGCTCCAAAATATCCAACCTTACGAATATTTTAGCCAAGGCCTGAACATCCATAGCCAATGGCATCTCCATAGAAGGTATAAATGCCAAACTATCCATACTCTCTGCCTTTTTACTCAAGGCATCAACCACCACATTAGCCTTCCCCAGATAATACAATATAGTGAATCATAGTCTTCAACAACTCCAACCATCTCCGTTGCCTCAAATTCAAATCCTTTTACTTGAACAAGTGTTGGAGACTCTGATGGTTAATGTAAACCTCACATGATACGCCATATAAGTAGTGCTTCCAAATCTTGAGCGCGTGCACAATAGCTGCCACCACCAAGTCATGCACGGGATAGTTCTTCTCATGGGACTTCAACTAGCTAGATACGTAGGTAATTATACTACCACCCTGCACAAAACTGTACCAAGAACAATGCACAAAGCATCACAATACACAATATAAGGCTTTGAACTTGTGGGCACAAATACTTGAGTCATAGTCAAAGAAACCTTGAGCTTCTCATACCTCTCCTCACACTCATCAGACATCTGAAATGAGCACCCTTCTGGGTCAACTTGATAAATGGGGCTGCAACAAATGAAAATCCCTCTACAAAGCGATGATAATAGCCTAGCCAACCTGGAAAACTTTGAATATCTGTAGCTGAAGTGTGTTTAGGATAATTTTGAACTGCCTAAATCTTCTTAAGATCAATCTTGATACCCTCACTAGATAAAACATGACCCAATAAGACAACTGAGTCCAACCCAATAAGACAACTGAGTCCAACCAGAGATCACACTTTGAAAACGTAGCATAAATCTGACGATCCTTTAAAGTCTGAAGTACAACCCGCATGTGTTGCTCTTGCTCCTCTCTACTTCGGGAGCAAACCAGAATATCATCAATGAACACAATCATGAAGAAATCCAAATAAGGCTTGAACACTCAGTTCATCAAATCCATAAAAGCCGCTGGAGCATTAGTCAAACCAAATAACATCACCAAGAAATTGTACTGACCATAGCGAGTTCTAAAAGTTTTCTTAGGTACATCTGTAGCCTAATCTTCACCTAATTATAGCTCGATTCAAATTAATTTTGGAAAACACCTTGGACCCCCGAAGCTGATCAAATAAATTATTAGTGCGAGGCAATGTATACTTCTTCTTGATAATAACCTTGTTCAATTGTCATAATTAATGCACATCCTCATAGAAATATCTTTTTTCTTCACAAAGAACAACAGAGCCATACAGTATGGTGGCATGTAAATGTGCTGGGTGCTCAGAATCAAGTCAATCCAAAAGTCAATATCTTCATTAGGCGACATGCTAGGTAAATTCATTGGAAACACCTACGAATACTCTCTTGCCATCGACACTGAATCCATAGAAGGAACCTCCAAACTAGAATCTCGAATGTAAGACAAATATGTTAAACATCCCTTCTCAACCATGCGTTGAGACTTCAGGAATGACACCACCATACTAGTAGAATGGCTAAGGGTCCCTCTCCACTTTAATCTCGGCAACCCTAGCATAGATAAGGTAATAATCTTGGCATGACAATCCAAGATAGCATAATGCATGGACAACCAATCCATACCAAGAATAATCTAGAAATCCACCATATCCAACAACAAAAGATCGTCCATGGTATCAAACTCATTAATAGTAACAACACAAGACCAGTACACCAGATCAACTACTATAAAATACCTAACTGATATAGATATAGAAACATGTATTCCAAGAGAATCATGAGGCATACTCAAGTGCAATACAAAATATGAAGACACATAAGAATATGTAGAACCTGAAACAAACAACACCGAAGCATCTCTATGACTGACATAGATAATACTTGTAATAACTGCATCAAGCGACTCCACCCCAGGCTGACCAAGAAAGGCATAACTACAGGGCTGAACCCACTAGTCTTTCCTCCACCTCTATGACGACCTCTACCTGGATGACCTCTACCTTTAGCTTGCTGGCCTTCACCCTTGTCTAGCTGACCCCCACTCCTAGTTGGCTCAATAGGTAATGTAGCAACTGGTGCCAGAATCATAGCACGAGTACACTATTGTGCATACTGATCTGTGACCTAGGAGAAAACCTCACGACATGCCTCGAATCCCACAGACACGGCAACCCCTCTAATTACGTGGTTGTTGAACCTAAAGTTTTCCTTGAAGATCGAATAGCCACCATGGTAACTCTTTATCGTAGGTGCATTGAATGCTGGCTGCTCAAAATGAGGTCGATAAGCACTTTGGCTACCTGATGTACCATGTGAAACCTAGAGTGCTGACTGTACTGGTCGAATAACATGGCCTCTACCAAAGTGACCCTTGCCTCCAGATGAGGCACCACTGGATCCTCCAAATGACGAGGCCTTTTATCAAAAGTCGTCTCTCTCACCTAGCCTCGAATGCGCTCAACCCTCATAGAAATATCCACTACTTGAGTGAAAGAAGTCTCAGTCTTGACCTCTCTTGCCGTTTGAAGTTGGATACCATAGGTAAGACCCTCTATGAACCTCTGCATCTTGTCCCTCTTAGTAGAGATCGGGGTAGTTGCATGGCGAGTCAAATTAAGAAATTTTATCTCATACTTGGTAACTATCATACCCCTGATGAAGACGCTCAAAATGGTTGTGTAGCTCATCTCTCTAAGTGAGGGGAATGAACTTCTCCAAGAACAACTGTGAAAACTGAGCCCATGTAAGAGGAGGTGATTCTGTTGGTCTACTCATCTCATAAACCCGCCACCCTCTTGGCTGAACCATGCATCTAGAAGATGGTAAAATCTACTCAATTGGACTCAATTAGTCCCTAATTGCACAAAATCTCATGACAATGGTCTAAGAAGTCATGGGCATATCTAAAGATGCACCATTCAAATAAGGATGAGACAAATTTAGGAACCTATCCATCCTCTTTAGCTCATCACCTGACATAACGGGTCTAACCTCAGGTTGTGAGGCAATGATAGGATAAACTACCCCAACTGGCAACACTCTTAGGTCTGATATCACTGAGCCACCTACTCTGGAGTACGAGTGGCAGGAG
>AWOL01S0025995.1:13711-53832 GCA_000715115.1 Nicotiana otophora | reverse complement strand
CCCTCCCCCCCCCCCCCGACCTGAGAAGCGGCGGGTGCCATAGAAAACACACTGGCCTAAGACATACTCTCCATAAAGCCCACCATACCAACCAAGGCATCTGATGTACTGGAGTAGCGACAAACCCCTCTAGGACCTGTGCTAGTCCTATTGTCTCAACCTGAAACGAAGTCTCATCCTTTGGATCTATCTAAGGCTCAGTTAGCGCTGCTCTAACACGAGCTTGAGTGGTTGTGGTTTCTATTCCACGTGCCTTGAGCTGGGTTTTGGCTCTGCCTCTACCTCGACCTCTACCCCTTGTAGGGTCTACGACCTAGGGCTCTGGCTCCTGATCAGCTGCAGATGAACCACGTGTCTTCACAATATGTGAGAGAGTAAGAGAAGAACGATTCAAACTTTAGGATAGAACAAAGTCACACGATAGAGAAAAAAAGAAAGTACTATTTCCTAAAGCCTTATAGCCTCTAGAAGATAAGTACAGACGTCTCCATACCGATCCTAAAGACTCTACCAAATTTGCTCATGACTCGTGAGACCTATGTAACATAGTACTCTAATGTAAATTTGCTCATATTCTGATTTTACCGTAGACATGTTTTATATGTTGAACCCCATCAGCACTTTTATTGATTATGTCCTTGTGCACTTTATTGATGAGTTATGAGGGTATGCTTCTTGATGATGATGTATTATTTTGCATTGTTATGATTGTGGCTAGGGGTATTCATAAAAACCCAAAAAATCGAACCAAACCGACCAAACAAAATCGATACTTTTTTGGTTTGGTTTGGTTTTGGTGTTGAATTTTAAAAACCGATCAAATTTGGATTGGTTTTGGTTTTAATAAAAAAAATAACCAAAAAATCGGACCGAACCAATTATAGAAGTAGTTATTTAAAATTCATTTTTATACCTATATATATGTATACTTTTATACAAAGTTTCTAAATTTATGGTACATATTAATCATTTTCACTTTTAGTTTAGTTCTTTGCTATTATAATAATCTAGTTCTTTGCCATTACATTCTAGTTTGATAGGTAGTTTTGTTTTTCTAAGTACAAAAATTTATTTGTTAAAAATAATTTATTTTAATTTTAAATGATTCCTTAAATTATTCATCACCATTTGATTAAATTACCATAGATTTATCTTGGTAAATGATAGAGTTCTCAAAGAGCAATTTGTTTCACAGTGTTAAGTTGAAAGCATAGTCACTGGAATATGTGTTTGGTAGTGTGTGTCTCTCATTTAAGAAAAGCTCGATAAATGATCGAAAAAATAGAAAAAGTTACATAAACTGAATCAATTAAAAACCGGCTTAATTGGTTTGAGTTGGTTTCAATATTTGAAAAACCGACCTATTTGGTTTGATTTCTTTTTAGTGAGAAATCCGTCCAAACCGAACCATGAACACCCCTAATTATGGCACATGTGGACATGTTGGGTGTTCGCAGAGAATTCTGTCGTGCTATTGTTATTGTTGATATTGCATATATGGCGAGACAAGGTGGGCTATATCAGGTTTATACATGTGGCAAGTCAATATGAGATGATCCGTTAATAGGCGTGTGCGAGACAATGCGGGCAGTTACTTTATTTAAGCACATGTGGTGAAATAAAGGTGGCATTGTGGGGATGTATGTGATAGCCTGAGGCGTTTTTATTGATTATGTTTGTGTGGTTGTACAAGTGTAACGACCCGACCTGTCATTTTTGTTTCTAGATCCTTATTCCCCTAATTAAGACTCCCCTTATGTGCCTTTACTATTTTATGGCTTGCGGGGATGGTTGACTTGAGTTTGGAAGGGTTCGGGTTGAAATCAGAACACTTGGTTCCTTAATAGTGGCATAAGATGGTCAAGTTTTATTTGAGTCAACGTTTTTAGTAAACGACCTCAAAATTGGGATTTAACGGTTCCAATAGATTCGTATGATGATTTTTGGACTTGGACGTGTGTTCGGATCGGGTTTCAGATAATCCGGGAGCATTTCGGCGCTTAATGTTGAAAGTTGGCGCATTGAACGTTTTCAAGTTCTTTAAATTTGGTTTGGAGTAGACTTTGGTGTTATCGAGGTCCGTTTGGGATTCCGAACCTGGAAATAGTTCCATATGGTGATTTATGACTTGTACGCAAAATTTGGTGTCATTCCGAGTAGTCTAAACATGATTCGGCGCGTTCGGAGTAAGTTGAAAAGCTTGAAGTTCATAATTTGATTCAATTTGGTTTTGGGGTGAGATTCTTAGTTTGATGTTGTTTTACACATTCCGAGGGTTCAAGTAGGTCCGTAATATATTTATGGACTTGTTGGTGCAATTGGGCGGGGTCCCGGGTGACTTGGTGAGTTTCGGACCACCCTCAGCTAAGTCAAAAATCTGTCACTGCGGGTTCTAGTTTTCTTCTTCGCAATCACGGAGAAGGAATTTAGGGGACCGGGAAATTGTCCTTCATGTTCGTGATAACCAGTCTGTATTTGCGAAGGTCTGGGACCTATGTCCTTTGCATTCGCGAGAAATGACCCACGTTCGCATAGGAGAAAAGGGACCTTGGAGGGGGCAACTTCATTACTTTTCGCGTTTGCGAAGGGGACCCCGCGTTCGCGAAGCTCAGGCGAGTCAAGCCTTCGCGTTCACGATGAAGGATCTCAGGGCCTGGGCCAGGTTTGCCTTCGCGATCGCGAAGAAGGGTCAGCTGGGCAGAGACTTGTTTTAAATCAAGGATGGGGTTCATTTTCTTTCATTTCACTTTGGGTTAGCCGATTTTGGAGCTCTTGGAGAGGGATGTTTCACCTATCATCGTAAGGTAAGTAATTACTACCTAATGTGAGTTTAATACACGGATTTTGGGTAGATTTTAACATATAAATTATGGAAACTTTAGGATTTAGTTAAAAAACCTAGGTTTTGATAAAAATGGGATTAGAACTAGACAATTATTTAGGAATTGAGTAGAAATTATATATTTGTGTTCACGAGGTTATGGGTAACTTTTATTTATAAAATATTTCGGAATCCGGGCACGTGGGCCCGAGGGTGACTTTTAGGAATCTTCCAATTTGGGTTGGATAATTACTCTAATAGTTAAATTATAAATTTTTAAGCATATATTGATTAATTTATACAATATTTGGCTAGTTTCCGATTGTGTGGACCGATTTGAGGCTTTAGTGTGAATTGTGGACCGGGAAGAGAAATTGAAAACGAAGTAAGTCTCTTGCCTAATCTTGTAAGAGAGAATTATCCCCGTAGGTTCTATAAGTGATTGTTTGCTAATAATTGTGGGTTCTGCGTGCGTACGATGTGACGAGAGTCCGCATGTAGCTAAAATCATGCTTATGTCCGGGTAGTTTTAGGACTCTCCCACGTATTTGTTGTATTATTTGAGCCCAACTTGTTAGTTTAATTCTTTAAATTATATTTGAAGATTGGATAAAGGATTTGTAAAGACTGAGCTTCACTATCTTGAATATTGGCGGGTTACTTGACTGTTGGTGGAAATTATACTGTCACGACCCAAAATCCACTAGAGGTCGTGATGGCACCTAACATCGCTGTCAGACAAGCCAATAATGAATGTTTAACTTAATTACTCATTTTAGTATTTTTGAAACCATAATTTTCATCAATTAAATAATAAGAAATAGAATTTACAGGGTTACTGATAATGTTTTCACAACTACAATAAAGGAAAACCCATAAGCACCCCCAAAACCCGGTGTCACAAGTGCATGAGCATCAACTATAAAATAAAATAAAATATAACATCTGTCTGAGATACAAATTAGACAGGAGAATACAAATAACTCTAATAGAGATTCTGCAGGTTGCGGATCGTAACATGAAATGCAGCTCACGGTAAGTCCCCGCAATAGCCGTGCCTCTGCGCCCAAAAGATCACCAGACATATATGTACCTGCACAAAAATATACAGCAAGTGTAGCATGAGTACGTAAATCAACGCGTACCTAGTAAGTATCTAGCCTAACCCCAGAGAAGTAGTGACGAGGGATCGACATCGATACTTACAAGTGGTCCAATAAGACAGATACAGTAAGGAGTAAACAGATATGGGGCAGAGTAAATAAACGAATTTAAACAAGTGTAAATACGTGATACTATCCTCCTCTATACAATAGACTCAAGCTCTCAATTAGCAATTACCTCCTCAACCGGAGCATATATATATAATGGACCTCACCAGATAGGTTGTCATAATTCAAATCAGGAAGACTCATAGATACACTCACTTCTTGTCAGATATTACGCACGATTTCCATGAGTGTATTTTATATAGATGCTCAGGCGTACGACCCGATCCCATCATAATCTGTGCACTGCCGAGGGTCAAACGACACGAACCATAAATACATCTATTATACTGTCGAGGCGAACGACCCGCTCCCATGAGAGTATGGTACATAATCCTGCCAAGGCAAATGGCCCGATCCCATTAGAATAAGAAGCTTTGACGGGTCCTTGACCCCACTCACGAAGGAACATGTGATTTATAAGGATCTTTGAGGAAACCTTTCGATGAGAACGCATAATGCGGGAGAAATTCGTAAGAGGAGTACAATAGCAAGTATATCACTCTACGTCCGTCTAGTCTCAAGTAGTAATGTGAAGTAAAAGAATTTAATAAGCAAGTGATAACCCAAATAGTACTGTTATAGCATAGCGTGAACCTGAGTCTACCCGGACAATAACATGAATGTAGATACGTACGGACTCTCGTCACCTCGTGCGTACGTAGCCCCCGCAGCAAGTATCACATATCAATTACAACACCTAGGGGGTAGTTTCCCCCTCACAGAGTTAGACATGAGACTTACCTCGCTCTGAAGTTCCATAACTGGCTCCAACATCACTCTAACACCTCAAACCGGTGCCCGTCGCTCCAAAACTAGTCAATCAATGTGCAAATCCATAAATATTTACTCTAATACTCATTATAAATAAAATTATAACAATTTTCAACTCCGTTCAAAAACTAGATAAAGCCGACCCTCGGGCCCACGTCCCCGAATTCTGAAAATATTCAAAGATAAACATTACCCATAACATACTAACTCAAATATATAATTTATTCCAAATTTTATGTCCAATTTTGTGGTCAAAATCCAAACTTACAAATTTCTAGGTTTTCTTCAAAATCTCACAATTTTCACCAATTTTCATGTTCAAATCTATATATAGTTCATGTATTTAACTTAAAATGTGAAGGAATCACTTACCTAGAAGAGGATGATGAAAAAGCCCCTCCAAAAATCGCCCCATGCTCGGCTCAAAATGGAAGATTTAAGATAAAATGAGCCAAAACCCATTTCTTGCAACTTATACACTGCCCAGGCAACCCTTCATCGCAAATGCGGCACCGCCCTCGCGTTCGCGAATCTCAGAAAGCCCAGGCCCAAAAATCTTTCTTCGGGAATGCGGAAAGCCCCTCGCGTTCGCGAAGCACAATCTGCCTCAACCCCCAGTTCCTCTACGCGAACGCGAGACAGGGCCCACGAACGCGAAGCTTTACTAGCTAGCCCTTCGCGAACACTTTTGCCCACTCGCGAATGCATAGAACAAAAAGGGCCCAGTCCAACTTCCTTTTTTGCGAACGCGTGAGGCCCTTCGCGTTCGCAAAGAACAACACGAGCACCAGTAAACCAGCAACAACAGATCAACCAAAAGTGGCCCGAAACCACCCCTAAACACACCCAAGGCCCCCGGGACCCCATTCAATCACACCAACCAGTCCCATAACATAACACAAACTTGCTTGAGGACTCAAATCACATCAAACAATGTCAAATCTACAAGTTGCGCATCGATTCAAGCTTAATGAATCATTAAACTCCTAACTTCCACATTCGATGCCGAAACCTATAAATCACGTTCGATTGACCTCAAATTTTGCACACAAGTCACATTTGACATTACAGACTTACTCCAACTTCCAGAATCAGAATCCAACCCCAATATCAAAAAGTCTACTCCCGGTCAAACTTCCAAAAACCCCCCAACTTCCATCTTTTGCCAAATTACCCCAAAATGACCTACAGACCTCCAAATCCACATCCGGACGCGCTCCTAAAACCATAATCACCATACAGAGCTATTCCCAGGCTCAGAATTCCAAATGGACATCGATAATATTAAAATACACTTCAACCCAAATTTATGAAATTATTCCAAAATGCCAACTTTCCACAATAGGCGCCGAAACGCTCCCGGGTCATCCAAAACTCGATCCGGACATACGCCCAAGTCCAAATGCATCATACGAATATGTTGGAACCTTCAAATCCCGATTCTGAGGTCGTTTACTCAAAAGTAAAACCTTAGTCAATTCCTCCAACTTAAAACTTCCGAAATTAGAATTTTCTTTCCAAATTAACTCTGAACTTCATGAAATTCAATTCCGATCACGTGTACAAGTCATAATACCTGAAGTGAAGTTACTCAAGACCTCAAACCACTGAACGAAGTGCTAGAGCTCAAAACGACTGGTCGGGTCATTACATTCTCTCCTACTTAAATATACGTTCGTCCTCGAACGTGCTAAGAACTGCTCCGGAGTTGTCCAAAATCACTGTTTAACACCTCGTGCACCTACCCGTGCCACCACAACGCAGTTGAGCATATTAGCTCGAGCCAGACTAAAGATCCTTCATGATACCTTATCTAGCCAACTTTAGAGCCAAATTCCAACATCCGGAGTTTCTCCACGATACCATATTCTAACACACGAACATCGTATTAATCACCAGACACTGAACCCAACAGGACCATGCTCCTCTGCTGAAATCACACCATGCACCACATAACTCATTTGCCCAAGTACATCTCCCCCAAGCACAATAGTTGAAATTTCCACTGACCCGAAGCCCGTAGTATACCTCATAACATATATAAGCCATGTTTCAACTCTCGCAATACTGCCACAACGGAAGAGATTTGTAAAAACTCATAGCCATCTGCCGAATCACAAATCATGGAGTTTATCCTCCTGACAAGAAGCATTACTTCATTCTGAACTGAACAACGATATTTTCTCTTTAATATACCTTATATAAATCTGATTACACTGATCACAGGTCCAATAATCTTGTCTCACCCAGTAGAAGTTGCTCAGGCAATAAGCCACCTCAGACACTGCCAAAAGTCTCATATGATGCCACAATGTGCCAACAAGATACAAACTCGAATGTGATACATAATGAAAATGAACTCTGGAAAGAACTACTCAACCCACGTAACTAATTAAACAACTGAAAAGATGTTATGAACCTTTCTCAGAAAATGAGAAACAAAACACACAAGAATAGATATAGGGAATTGTACTCAACATCACACTGTTGCGGTGTGCAACTCGATCCACACATGATACCGTTGCAACGTATAACCCGATCCAACCATGATACCCGTGGCGGCATGCCACCCGATCCAAATAACATACCTGTGGTGGTGGCGTGCCACCCGATCCAAACATAATAATCTTTAAGGAAATACCTACCGAGCTAGAATGCTCATACCTACGAAATACCCGAATGTCGACCACAAGCATGCCAAATGTATAATATCATCCCTGGGGAGACAGACAATGACATACATTACAAAACTCAAGCACGACTAAGGTGCATTAAATGACCTACATCTCGAGAGCCATCCTGTTCTCACAACACCACAAACTACATGGGATCTCGATACGAGTGCGAATAATCATACCGTCTCACAATCCACATGGCACAATAGAGATTACACGGGATAGCTGATGACAAAAATAATATCCAAGGCTCGAAAACCCTTCTATAAGCAAAGCTATGCTGAAATGAACACATCCGGCCTGATATAGAGCGCACATTCACATCTAGATCCATCCATAGACCTCAAGCCGATTCTGATCGTACCGCACTGGGCTAATAATATTCCAAGGATCCACAATAACCTTACTCATGACACATAAGAATAGCCATCCAATCCGGAACAAACTTCCACAGTTCACAACAAAATGAATAGAGCGTCTCCCAGGCCTAAGCTCTCACATTAGCGATAGTACCATAATCTCCATACTTGGTTTCAATCTTCAATCAATAAAGTGAATACATGTCACACTTATACAATCTTCCCATAGGATACGCTCCCATGACCTTCCACACCAGGTAACAAAGTCTACACATCCATACCACCGGCCATACAATGCTGTAAAGCAAATCGAGAATTTGCAAAATAGTACATAAAGCCTCTTGCACAAGACACCTATATCAGGTGACGCTAAAGACAATACTAGCTTACTCTAAACATTCGAATTCGTTCCTGCTCATTCGAGCTCGTAATATTCTTGTCTACACCGAACCGCAACCTTGATCCTCAACTTCCAATTCCCATGTCGCTCACTGCACCTAACATGCCAATACGCGAGAGTACAAGAATTCCATCATAACTCCTGAACCATTAATAGAATAAACACTCCATCATATAGAAACCTTTCACTTAACTAATTTCAGGAGAACCATTGCAACACGCGACTGAATTCCCATAACCGCAGAAAATATAATCCTCAAGTAGTGGTCTAAACCACCATAACTCTTTCGGGATCCATCTACACATAACATGCCATTATAATCGAATACCTCCAAATAAATCAAATTATGGTGGCCGTCAAGCCTCGCACGTACCGCCACAAATCACCTGCATAACTTAACACGCTGAAGGAACTGATCGTTGCCACCATCATGCCGATTCAACCATTGCTATTTGAACCATCTTTTTCTAATTTACTCTGGACTTGCCTTAGAAATAATAATACCTCCATTCAAAATATAACAAACCCAATCTGCACTCATCCTGAGTGGCCCTATTTCACAAGACCACGTTACCTTAAGACCCACGAACTAACTCATACCCTCCTTGTGCACACATTCGCATCTTCAACTGGTATACCCATTCTGATATTTTCTCTACGAATCCGAAGTTATTCTCTCTCATTTCTCAATGATACACCGCAGATTGATGATAACATAGAACACTCCAAGCCCCTTTCATAATCCACTGCAAAATCGCGATACTTAACCATACCACAGACACAAAATCCTTAGGCACCGTACTTTAATTTTGAACCCACTAGGACCGTTGTTGAGAGTCACCCACTCTGACTTGTTCCCGAATATAGTCAAACTCCAAGGCCCTGCTAGCACATGAACACCCTCTCAAAGAAGCAATCAGCTAATTTCCTTTCCTTATACATCACATCCACACAAAGCATAGTCTCTGAGTCTTCCTAAAACCTGAACATGATTCGATAAGGCCAAATATAGCACACATTCGTCAAATCCTTTGCTCAAATTACCACTGATGTTTTCTTTCCTTAGTCGTAATAACCCACCAATACACCGATAATCAGAAATCGCACAAGTAGACAACCACGCAATCCAATCATAGATGGTGGGGCTCTTCCACTTAGCTTGAAACTACAATTACATAACCCTGGGACCCACCGAGATTCATTCTTCCCCATTAACATCAGCTGAAAGTCCAACAATACATTCCAAACTCGAAGTCATGTTGCATCCAAATAAAATCCACGGGCCTAGTCATTGTCCACCATTAATTCCCAAATGGCTCCAACTTTCCTCAGGGCATGTGGCTATCCTATCACAGAACCCATATGCTACTCTACCACTCTTCCACTTTGGTTAAACCCTCTCCTTTAAGCAACTCCTCGACTTCTGCTTTTCATACTTGACCTTCTAGAAATTTAACCACCTCAAAAACACCTCACACATGTCATTTCTCGTCCTTCGCTGCCCAATTTTTGCCTCAAATTCAAATCCATCTCTGTAACACTTGAGCTAATAAATTGCCACCAACTCCAATCCTCCTAGAATATCATCCTTCTCGGGCCATTAACATTAGAAATACCCATTTGGTTCCGAAATCACTACACTCCACCATCTCGGACAACCGCTTCTCCAGCGCCATTTCACACTACCCTGCCCCGAAGGCAAATTGATGAAGGCCATAACACCGGCGAACCTTAACGCGTTCAACAAGGATGATGACACCACATCATAATTGAGAATTCTACCACGCTCGAAAATATCAAGTCTCGTTACTCCATTATCCCAAACTTGAACATTCATGGTCCGATTACCTTTCCTCTGCTGGAAATAAAATGATGAACCTCTGAATCATGCACTGAGAAAAACCTCCTTTCAAGTCATTCACTTCCCCGACACATAGACAAGTACCCTACAATTACACGAACACTGTGCCATAACAACGTCTAAACATCATAGCAACCTGCGCGTAGCCTTGAAACCATCGAAAATACAGTTACTGAGCTGAAATAACAAAACCTCCTTCCATAAGAAGACGATAATAACCTGCTCGAATACGCAGGGAGAAACACCCTGCTCCCCGTATGTAGTACCACTGCAACGCCTCGATGCCCAAATGACACGAGCACTGAACATTGTATAAGAATGAGTAGGAAGGATATAAAGGCATAAGCCTCAAAGGAATCAAATCGCACGATGAGGAATCAAGAAGAAAAGTGCTCCTAATAACCAAGTAGCCTCTCGAAGATTAGTACACACATCTCTGTACCGATCCGCAAGACTCTACTTGACTTGCTCATGACTCGTGAGACCTAAGTGAACCTAATGCTCTGATACCAAGCTGTCACGACCAAATATCCACTAGAGGTCGTGATGGCGCCTAACATTGCCGTCAGGCAAGCCAACAGTGAATGTTTAACTTAATTAATCATTTTAGTATTTTAGAAACTATAATTTTCATCAATTAAATAATAAGAAATAGAATTTACAGGGTTACTGATAATGTTTTCACAACTACAATAAAGGATAACCCATAAGCACCCCCAAAACCCGATGTCACAAGTGCATGAGCATCAACTAAGAAATAAAATAAAATACAACATCTGTCTGAGATACAAATTAGACAGGAGAATACAAATAATTCTGATGGAGACTCTACAGGGTGATGATCATAACATGAAATGCAACTCACGGTAAGTCTCCGCAATAGCCGCGCCTCTGCCAAAAAGATCACCAGACATATATGTACCTACACAAAAATATACAACATGTGTAGCATGAGTACGTAAATAAATGCGTACCCGGTAAATATCTAGCTTAACCCCAGAGAAGTAGTGACGAGGAGTCGACATCGACACTTACTAGTAGTCCAATAAGACAGATACAGTAAGGAGTAAACAAATATGGAGCAGAGTAAATAAACAAATTTAAACAAGTGTAAATACGTGATATTGTCCTCCTCACTACAATAGACTCAAGCTCTCAATTAGCAATTACCTCCTCAACCGGAGCATATATATATAATGGACCTCACCAGATAGGTTGTCATAATTCAAATCAGAAAGACTCATAGATATACTGACTTCTTGTCAGATATTACGCACGATTTCCATGAGAGTATTTTATAAAAATGACGAGGCGTACGACCCGATCCCATCATAATATGTGCACTGCCGAGGATCGAAAAACACGAACTATAGATACATCTGTTATACTGTCGAGGCAAATGACCCGCTCCCATGAGAGTGTGGTACATAATCCTACTGAGGCGAATGGCCCGATCCCATTAGAATAAGAAACTTTGATGGGTCCTTAACCCCACTCACGAAGGAACATGTGAGTTATAAGGAGCTTTGAGGAAACCTTTCGATGAGATCGCATAACGCGGGAGAAATTCGTAATAGGAGTACAATTATTCCGCGGCTAATCATGAAACTCATCAAATCTCTACAATAGCAAGTCTCTCACTCTATGTCTGTCTAGTCTCAAGTAGTAATGCGAAGTAAAAGAATTTAATAAGCAAGTGATAACCCAAATAGTACAGTTATAGCATGGCGTGAACCTGAGTCTAGCCGGACAATAACATGAATGTAGCTATGTACGGACTCTCGTCACCTCGTACGTACGTAGCCCCCGCAACAAGTAGCACATTTCAATTACAACACCTAGGGGTAGTTTCTCCCTCACAGAGTTAGACATGAGACTTACCTCGCTCCGAAGTTCCATAACCGGCTCCAACGCCGCTCTAATACCTCAAACCATTGCCCGTCGCTCCAAAACTAGTTAATCAATATGCAAATCCATAAATATATACTCTAATACTCATTAAAAATCAAATTATAACAATTTCCAACTCCGTTCGAAAAATCAATAAAGTCGACCCATAGGCCCACTTGTCCGGATTCCGAAATTCTTTGAAGATAAACATTACCCATAATATTACTAACTCAAATATATAATTTATTCCAAATTCCATGTCCAATTTTGTGGTCTAAATCTAAAATTACAAATTTCTAGGTTTTCTTCAAAATCTCACAATTTCCACCACTTTTCATGTTCAAATCCATATATGTTTCATGTATTTAACTTAAAATGTGAAGGAATCACTTACCTAATGGAGGATGATGAAAACGCCCCTTCCAAAATCGCCCCAAGCTCAGCTCCAATGGAAGATTTTAGATAAAATGAGCCAAAACCCGTTTCTTGTAACTATACACTGCCCAGGCAACCCTTCATCGCGAACGCGGCACCGCCCTCACGTTCGCGAAGCTCAGCAAGCCCAGGCCCAGAAATCTTTTTTCGCAAATGCCGCAAGCCCATCGCGTTCGCGAAGCACAATCTACCTCAGCCCCCCAGTTCCTCTACGCGAATGCGAGACAGGGCCCGCGAACGCGAAGCTTTACCAGCTAACCCTTCGCGAACGCGTTTGCCCACTCACGAATAAATAGAACAAAAAGGGCCCAGTCCAACTTCCTTATTTGTGAACGCGTGAGGCCCTTCCCGTTCGCGAAGAACAACACCAACATTAACAGCTCAACCAAAAGTGGCCCGGAACCACCCTTAAACACACCCGAGGCCTCTGAGACCTCGTCCAATCATACCAACCAGTCCCATAACATAACATAAACTTGCTCGAGGCCTCAAATCACATCAAACAATGTCAAATCTATAAGTTACGCATCAATTCAAGCTTAATGAACCATTGAACTCCTAACTTTCACACTCGATGCCGAAACCTACCAAATCACTTTCGATTGACCTCAAATTTTGCACACAAGTCACATTTAATATTACGGACCTACTCTAACTTCCGGAATAGGAATCCGACCCCAATATCAAAAAGTCCACTCCCAATCAAACTTCCAAAAACCCCCAACTTCTAACTTTCGCCAAATGACCCCAAAATGACCTACGGACCTCCAAATCCACATCCGGACGCGCTTCTAAGACCATAATCACCATACGGAACTATTCCCAGGCTCAGAATTCCAAACGAACATCGATAACATTAAAATACACTTCAGCCCAAATTTATGAAATTCTTTCAAAATGCCAACTTTCCACAATAGGTGTTGAAACGCTCCCAGGTCATCCATAACTCGACCTCGGACATACACCCAAGTCCAAAATCATCATATGAACCTGTTGCGACCTTTAAATCCCGATTCCTAGGTCGTTTACTTAAAAGTCAAACCTTAGTCAATTCTTCCAACTTAAAGCTTCCGAAATTAGAATTTTCTTTCCAAATCAAATTCGAACTTTCTGAAATTCAATTCTGATCACGTGTACAAGTCATAATACCTGAAGTGAAGTTACTCAAGGCCTCAAACTATCGAACAAAGTGCTAGAGCTCAAAACAACCGGTCGGGTCGTTACATATACCTTCCTTGAGTATTATTCTTATGTAGTAGCGAATCAGAGTTCGTAGAGTGTTCTCTCTTCCCGTGGATCCGGACGAATGCCTCGGCAGTATAATAGATGCATCTATGGTTCACACCAATAGACCCTCGACATTATACATATTATTCTGGATCGGACCGTACGATCTCGGCATAAATCGTGTGTGATATTGCTTAGAATCCGATTATACTTGATATTTCTTACATGACTTAAGAATTTATAATTACTTGATGGCTCTTATTTGTTAAAATTAGTATGTGATAGTTGGAGATATTAATTGATATCTAGTTAAAGAACCACTTATTTATTGTTCATTATTGCGTTATTACAGATGTATTCCATGCTTATTTATAATTTCTGCACTTTATTTATTGACCCTTAGTAAGTGTCGATGTCGATCCCTCGTCACTACTTATTCGAGGTTAGACTAGCTACTTATTGGGTACATATTGTTTATGTACTCACACTACACTTCTTCACTAATTATGCAGGATCTGAAGCAGGTGCATTTGGCGGCCATATAGTCGCGTACCCCCGCTATCCGGAGACTTAGCAGTGAGCTGCTCTCTATGCCCGTTCTGCAGTGCTCGAAGTCTCTTCTTATTGTATTTATTTTTCTGTCTATCTTACTCCAGATATGGTATAAGATGTTTTGTATATTCTACTAATTTGCTCATGCACTTGTGATACCGGATTTTGGGAGATTCTAGTAGACATTTTATCGTTTTGATTATTAAATTCACTATTTCACTCTTTCGTTATTTTATGCTTTAAATTACTATAATCACCTATTAATCGTTCTCTTATTAAATAAAACTAATTACTTTAAAAATATTAAAATAAATAATTACATGGAAAGCTCACCATTGGCTTGCCTAGCGGTGACGTTAGGCGTCATGACGACCTATAGTGGAAAATTGGGTCGTGACAACAAGAGAGGCATTCTTGTTTGTGCTTATGACTTCTTTATGTGTGTCATGCATCTTTACATGATTTATTGCGTTGTTTCTAACATGCTAATCTATGCCTCTATTATTACTTGACGATTTGGTTGCCAAGATGAATTTACCTACGTGGAGTTGTTATCTCATATTCTGTTGAGTTGTTGGTAGCCAAACGGATTGAAGTAAAAAGAAAGTTGTTGTCATGCATTACTATATTTGATTCTTGAAAACCTCTCTTGAACGTATTATTTGGCAGTTGATATAGAATCGAATTATAATGTGATACGAGGTCTATGTCGTGCAAGTGTGGTTTATTTTGTGGCACGGGGTCCTTGCCGTACGAGTGTGACATAATATATGGTACGAGGTCTTTGTCGTGCGAGCATGATTGATAATGTGGGTACAAGGTGCCTTATATATGCGATTTAGTTTAATGACTTATTGTTGAAGCTGAGCCATTACTTGTATTAAATTATTATCACTTGTTCTGATGAGATTATAGTTATTGTTTTCTATTACACTCCTTGTTGCCAGTCTTTGATATAGCACACATGTTATTTAACTATTGAGTATCTTTCGACTAAAAAACCTCGTCACTACTTCTTTGAGATTAGTGAAGATACTTAGTGAGTACATGGGGTCGATTGTACTCATAATACACTTCTGCACCTTGCGTGCAGATTTCTAGAGCTGAGTAGCTGTGAAGACGGAGCTTTGCTTTTGAGGTGTACCAGCGTGCCAGATTCATGCTACCTTTTTGTTCATGATAACTTAGGATTTTATTTCTGTTTATGTAATTTTCAAACAGATATTGTATATATTCTTTTTACCAGATTTGTAAATCGAAATCATAGTAGCTCATGACTTGTACTACCAGTCCTTAAAGTAATTGTATTAAAATCCTTTGCAGTCTTATTTATAATATTGATGATTTCTCATTGTAGTAGTAGCTTATATGGTTTGTCTTACCTAACGAGTTGGATTAGGTACCATCACAATATTTGTGGGCTTTTGGGTCCTGATACTCGTTGATGTACTTTACCAACAACAACTAATTTTGTTGAAGCACATTTCTTCAACACTCATTGGTGCACTTTGTTACCAACACTCAATTTTGTTGAACTACTTGTCTTCAACTCTCATTGATGCACGTTTTCACCAACATCCAATTTTATTGAAGCACATGTCTTCAACTCCCGTTGATGTACTTTGTTACCAATACATAATTTTATTAAAGCACCTGTCTTCAACTACCGTTGATGCACTTTGTCACCAACACTCAATTTCGTTGAAGCACTTGTCTTTAACTTCCAATGATGCACTTCTCTTCAACCTTCAATTTTCCTTCTAACCCCAATTTCTTTTCAATTGTTTTTCTTTCCAAACCTTTAGAAGAGTCTCTTCCTCTTGTGCCATATTTTCTTGCACCTCTTTAAGCTTGCAATCTTTTTATTTTTTATTTTATTTTTTGTAATCCTTCTCAGCATAATTATTTTTTCATGCATGTATCATTGGCTTAGCTTTTGCTAATATAATCATTGGCCAGCCGTTTGCCAACAAAAGTTTGGCCAGACGGGGGCACACATTTACTAGTGTCACTTGCCGACAGCGAAAGCTACTTGAGTCTCTCCCAAGATCGTAAAAACTCTGATACCAATATGAAGGAAAATATATTATTATAAATCTCTCCACGCGTCTCAATACATAAAATAAGCTAACAATTCCTCTATTTATAATAGTACGAAATCTACTTCAACTAGAAACATAAAAATCTATTTCTATATAATCCTGACTATAAATCTTATTTAGAGATAAATTAAATAAACTAGCAAATATAAAATTCTAAAAAATTAAGATTTTCTATTACAACTTTTAATTAGTTTTCCAACAGACTCGTATATTCTTGTTTTCTCTTTCTGTCTTCATTGTTATTTTTTTTCTTGGCTCCCCCTTTATTTCCTTTTTTGTAAGTGGGTGGGGTTGAGGTGAGCAAGGGCCTTTTTGTTGCAATTCCAACCTTGCTATTCACGATTAGGGAGCTAAGTGGAATAACAACTTGAAAATTGATTAGCGGACAGATATGTAAAGCCTTTAATATGATCAATATTGATCTTGTGCTATGTATGCTTTTCTATACATCCAAATCTAATTTGTTTTCTAGAGTAATGACTGCTTTTCATTGTTATTGGTGTCTTAGTTTTAATGCTCAGAACTGAATGCAAACTATCTTTACTCAAGTGCATTGTTTTACAGACATAAAACTTGTCTTCATATCGTTCCAATTTATGTTTAAACTTTCTTTTTAGAGATGTTCCAAAATATTTTATACTGCAACTTTCAATATTCCAACTCATTAAGCTATTCAAGTTTTAAGCTTTTGTCGTTATGTTTCTCCATCAAACTAACTTCCAACTTCTACTTTAAATTTTTTTGGTAACGGTAAATTTTATAAATAGACTTAAATATTATCTTCTACTATCACTAATAATATATAAGTCAAATTAATATCTTAAGCTCTGCGCATATTCAAACACAGGACATAAATTGAATAGAGGTAGTAATAAGCATCCACCTTGAAGATCAAGTTGCTCATGATTCATTGATGTCAGATTAATTCAATTTTCTTCGGAAAAGATTGAAATTGTTTGAATTATGAAAATTCTTGAATTCATTTGACGATTCTTGGGGAAGATAAGTTTTGATTTCATTGTACAAACAATAAATTATTTCTGACTTTACATATTAGTTGTGGTTGTGATGGAAATGAAAATAGGTAATTTTTGTGCTGATATATGGAAATATATCAGCTAAGATAACATCAGTAACAAATATGGTGGGATTGGGCTCTTATGAGTTGAAGTCAAACAGATAAGGATCATGGAGTCAATGTTAATATGCAGAGCATACCTCTAGTTTTCAGTTATGCATTGCTCACCGAGTTGTTTATAGCAATATTTCCCCCTTCTCATTTCACTGTCCATACCTTCATCAACCATAGCTTGTGCATGGTGACAAAATTTAAATTATTAAATTATGCATTTCTGTTCCGTATTACTACATTTTGTCACTTTTAAGTATTAACCATCTAATGACATTTTCCCTCTATCATCATATTTAATTCCTTTATAGTTCAAACTCATGATTACTAATACTTGTCTGGAAAGTCCATGCAAAGGTTGGTGATGTATGTGTACATCTTAACATTGTGCTAGTAATATGGACCAACACTTTAAAAATCAATTTGAGTGACAAAGATGTTTAGGGAATTTGTTCATGTTAGGTAAACTAACGTAGTGAGGTTGGAGGGACTAAGAGAGTTATGGATCCAATCACACTGAATAGTTGAATATCTTCCAAATGAGCCAAATTACTCTAGTCGGGAGTTTTCCCCTTGATCACACCCTCCTTGACTTTGTTATGAAAACACTCTCTTTAGTTATTTCTTTCGGTTAGCAGCTCCAAGAATGTGGTGGGGGAATAGGAATTTAGATATTAGTTGCGGTTAGCTGAGCTCTTTTGGGGAGATGACTATGTATATTTGAATGTTAGGCGGATGCTTTGTCGAAGAATGTGATTACTCTGAAGTATGTCTTCCGTCTATATAGGTGGTTACCTAACAAGGTCAATTGTATGGGGTGAGATCATGTGGGGCGGTTAAGTAAGAAAGAAAGGATTTTTATAGGATTCGTGAGGTTCTCAACTGGGAATAAAGATTAAATACAGTTTTGGCTCAAGATCTGGTGTGATGGCAATACCGTTATAATTTTCCTATCTATTCTCCATTATATTAAGCATCCTTATCTTATCAGTTATTCTTGTTACAGATTTTGATTAAATCTCCTACTGTTTAGGAGCATTTCTAACGGTAGTTATTGTTCTAAATAAATCTTCTTCCTAATTGTTTGGGAGTATAGCTAGCAGTCAGTTCCTTTACTTTAACACTAGGTTGTTATTCTTTGGTGTATTTAAAGCTTGGCTACTGAATGAATCAGTTCATCATTTGATAGCTTTCTTTATTAGATTTTGTATGGTATCAGAGCTCTCATAAGCTCTAATGAGTCAGATCCATTTTTCACCCATCTATGGCTGCACTAGAAAATGCAGTCACTCTGGTTGTTATTAACTCAGGTGATGCTACTGCTGCCAACAATAATGCACCTATAGCTTCATCTACTACTCATGTCATACAAATCAATCCCTTTGCTCAGTTACCTATCAAACTACAAGATAACCTCAATTTCTAAACCTGAAAAGCATAACTTGTGATGCTACTCGATGGACATCAACTCATGGGTCATCTTGATGGAACAAAACCTACACCACCAATGACTGTTACAAAAAATAATTTTACGACTCTAAATTATAGGTACCAATTCTGGTTCTCTCAGGATCAGCTGATCCAACAAGCAATGATGGCATCTGTGGATCCTACCATTTCTCCTATTGTTGCCACTACTCTATCTGCTCAAAATGCATGGGATCTCCTTCACACGGCTTACGCCAACAAGAGCCACACTCGCAATTTTAGCTTGCGAGACCAATTGCAAAATATTAAGAAGACCTCTAAGTCCATTGCAGAATACTTACAAGAGGTTCTCTCTCTCTCTGATGGACTCAAAGTTGTTGGATCCTCATTAACTGATGACGAACTTGTCGTCAAGATTCTAAACGGATTGGGCCCTGAGTACCATGAAATCTCTGTTGCTATAAGAGCACGAGACTCTCTTTTGGTTTTGAGGAATTATTTCACAAGCTCACAGATCATGAGCTTTTCCTCAAACACCAATACCTTGAGAAGTCAGCTTCCATCATCATAGTTGTTGTAGCCCAGAAGATCAATCTGTCACCCCATGCTAACAGGATCAATCATCGCTTCAATAATTTGCCATGAAAACAATCCCCATCTCGATAATCAGGTTCCAACAATCAGCAAAATTGGAGACAATCTGTTAGATGTCAACTGTGCCAAAAATTTGGTCATACTGCAGATGTATGTCACTCCAAATCGCACAATCACTTTGAAGCTGAGGCCAACTTTGCTTCAGGTTTGTAGTCAAGCGGATACTCCTGGGTTCTAGATTCTGGTGTGACTCATCATGTCACGGCTGAGTCTCACAACCTTGAGGAGTATAAATGCAATGAGAAAATATCTATGGGTGACCGTATAATCATTCCCATCACTCATACTGGTTCAACTCAAATACAAGCATCTATTACTTTCAGGCATTCTAACACTCTATGTTCTCCATTAATTAAAAAGAATCTAATTTCTATAGCTAACTTTTGCCAAGACAATCTAACATCTGTTGATTTTTTCCCTTTTACTTTTCTTGTGAAGTACCTGCATACATGAAGTCGCTAGTACAAGGCCGGAGTAAGAATGGACTCTATGAGTGGCTGCATTTGCAACCCCAACTAGATCTATCATACTCGCCTCCACAAAAGCCCCCGTTCAGTTGTGGCATTGTTGCTTGGGTCATCCTCATTTGACAATTTTAAACTTTATTTTGAAGAAGTTTTCTTTACTTGTTGCTACTAAAGACAAATTTGAATTTTGTAATGATTTTCATCTAATAGAGCACATTGTTTTCCATTTCAATGGCTCACTTTATCTAGTATTATTCCTCTTCAGGTTATTTTCAGTGATTTATGAAGATCATCACATGTTTAATCACTAGACAAAAAATTATATTGCTCTATTTTTGTTGATCAATACACGAAGTATACTTGGATGTATATAATTAAAAATAAAAGTGAAGTCGTATCTCTATTCTAAAAAAATTATCCTTTAGTAGAAACTTTTCTAAAACAAAGATTACTTATATAAATGGAAGGCGTGACTACACAAGTTTTCAGTTTTAGCTTCAATAAAATGGCACGGAACACTTAATTTCACCTGTCTATACGCCACAACGTGTTGCCATAGCTGAACGTCGACATCGCCATATGGTCTTTTGCCTACCATCTTGCTGTCTATCTTATTAATTGGCTTCTTATGCCCATTCTAAATAACAAGTCTGCAATGATCCGACCGATCATTTTGAGAATTTAAATTCAGTTTGGTAGTTTGAGATCATAATTAGCTTCATATGGTGTAACATGACTTGTGCATATCGTCGATTTTGGTTTTCAAGTGGTTCGAGATTAATTTGAAAGAATAATTTTTAAATAAGAAGCTTTAAGTTGGAAGAGTTGACCAAGTTTGACTTTTGTGTATTTGATGTCGGAGTAGAGTTTTGATGGTTTCGTTAGGTCCGGATGGTAATTTAATACTTGTGTGTATGACCGAATTTGTATTTGGATGTTTCTATAAGGTTTTCGCTCTACTTGGAAAACGTTGGCAATTTGAAGGTTTGGGAGGTTCATAGGTTTGACCGGGATTGAGGTTATTCCGAGTCGATTTAATGTGGTTCGGCACGAGTTTTGAAAGCTGAAAGTTCAAAAGTTTATTAAGTTTGATTTGAGGTGCGATTAGTATTTATGATATTGTTATGTGTTATTTGAGGCCTCAAGTAGGTCCGTGTTATGTTTTGGGACTTGTTGGTATGTTCAGATAGGGTCTCGAGGGGCTCAAGTGAGTTCCGGATGAGTTTCAGATCATTTCCATGTTCTTTGGCAGGCCTAGTTCTGGTGTTTCGCATATGTGCATGTTGGAGTGCATGTGCGGATTCATTTCTACGAGATTTGGGTCGCTTCTGCAGGGTTGTGGAATGGTCAGGTGTTCCGCTTCTGCATGGTGAGGGAATATAGGTATGAGGTCGCATCTGCGGAAGGTTGATCGTAGATGCGGGCTCAAGGCTCCAGGGGTGTCCGCTTCTACGGACATGTTCACGCTTCGGTGATGTCGCAAGTACAGATATTTTGCGCAGATGTGGCTGGCGGTCAGTAAGTGAAAGTCGCATATGCGAGATTCTTCTCGCAAAAGTGGGAGCACAGGTGAGCCACCGCATTTCTAGCATGAATAATATATCCATTTATATGACTAAGTGATATATTATTCATGCTAGAAATCATGTCTATGCCACCTGTTTTATAGTTTAAGCCATAATAGCTCTATTTTTGCCATGTTGAACTATTTGCTTTAGGCGTAGCCATATTGTACAATTATGATAGTTACATTCACATGCTATATCTCTAACTCGGTGCACTTTTGGAATGTTGTCGCACATGTTATTGGTGTCCATGTAAGTGACACGAGTTTAAACTGTATTTGAGGCATATTGTGATATTTTCGTATTATATAATTAGAATATGTTTCTCTGAGACGTCGGCATATAGAGACTTGAGCGGATTAATGACTGTTGAGGGTCGTAGAGCCATGTTGTGAATTATGTTAGATCGGGTTATACGTCGCAACAGTAATTTTGATATTGCGGTGCTAGGCCGACATTGGCTAAGTGGCACTAATTTGAGGCTACACGTGCACCAGACCCCACTATTGGGCTATGTGATATTGATTAGCGCTTGGGCAGGATCCGCCCCTCCGCGGTCTGACATACCAGCAGTGGGTGCAGGTACAATGATATTTACACGTGCTTTAAGGCATTGGTTTCAGGCACCCGTACAATGCTAAGTGATTGAGTGTGATAAAGTGGGGCATTTGAGCACACCTGGAGGGTGCTAAGTGAGTGTGTGTGTAAACTTGATGATATCACTGTGAAATTATTTACATGACATGTATATTTTATATATAGGCATAGAGATATATTTTCCTCATGCTAGACGGTATATGATCTTGATGACATGACATGTATATCTAACATATAGGTATAGAGATGTATCTTCCTTATACTAAACGGTAATATGACATTTGATGACTGGACATGTATATTTGACATGTAGGCATAGAGATGTATTTTTCTCATGCTGGACAGTAATATGACATTTGATGACTTGACATATAGGTATAGAAATGTATTTTTCTCATGGTATCTGTTAAATGAAAAAGGCATATTTGTTGTTGAATGTTTTGAAAGAACACAACTCTTAGATCAACTCATGTTTAATTGGTTTCTCAGTGGAACAATTTGGACTTGACTGTTATACTTGTAAAGTATGTCTACCTTCCCGTAACTATGAACTAGCTGAGCATAGTATCTCTTAAGTTATTTACTTTTACTATCTTCATTATATTGTTATGAATCGTTATTGGCTATCGGTATTGGACTGTGACCAACTTTCGAGCTCGTCATTACTTTCAACCTAAGGTTAGGTTTGTTACTTATTAAGTACATGGGGTCGCTTGTACTCATACTACACTTCTGCACCTTACGCGTGCAGATCTTGGAGTTAATGCTATTGAATATAGCGGGAGACGGCATTGAAGATGTACCTGCTTTCCGGACATAACTACCACTTGTTCTTGGTAATTCTAGATTTAAGTTCTATTTATGTATATTTCAAATAGATGTTGTAACTATTTTCATACCAGCTTTGTAAATTTAAACTTTTAGTTACTCATGATTTGTACTACCAGTTCTTGGGTTATTGTATAAATTTTCAGATAATTCATTATTGATCTCTTATTATTTTCAGTTGAATTGTGTTGAATGTTATTTGGATTACCTAGCAGATTGGGTTAGGTGCCATCACGACTGGATAGATTTTGGGTCGTGATAAGTTGGTATCAGAGTTCTAGGTTCATAGGTTCTATGAGTCATGAGCTAGTTTTTAATAGAGTCTTATGGATCGGTATGATGACGTCCATACCTATCTTTAAGAGGCTATAAGGCATGTAGAGAAATTTCCCATCTTTCTTTCCTTATTGGGCGACATTGATTCGGCTTGAAGCGTATCTCTTGAATCCCTTACACTCAAATGTATGTTATGTTGAGCGCTCGGTATCAGCTATGCATCGATGACTTGCGATTCCATGGATGAGGTGCGAGATGTATTTTTTGTGTTTTGGTGATGGGCCAGTCTGGAGGACTTGAGGCCAGGTTCATACCACAACTTAGGCTCAGTAGTTTCGGTTATGTGAGTGTGTGCTTTTGGAGTCGTATGTCTGGTAGTTTCTCTAGAAGTGGGATTGATGGCTCAGTGAGTATTTGAATAGCTATATAACGAGTATGATGCGACTACGGGGTATGTTTAGATGGCTTGGAGGTTACGAGAAGAGTTTTGCTTGGGATGTGAAAGTACTATGGATGCCCAAGTATTGTTTTGATGTTTTTGCACAATCTCGAGTTTTAGGTGTTTTGAGGGATATTGTATATTTTTCATTTGTGGAGTAAATTCTTGTGTCTTGTTGTTGAATTCATACTGGGGAAGGTTAAGTTGTCGCTTAGTGGTTGTGACCATGATGGAGCGTAGAGATATGCCTGTTGAGGCGAAGCAGGTAGGTTATCACCTACGGGGTAGTCTATGGATGTGCGATTATTATGATATTTTGTGGAGGGTTTCTTTCTATATTTGGGTTGTATGTGTTGCAATTTAAGTTTGAACTGCTTGAGGAGGGTCGTACGAGTGTCATAAGAATGGATATGCGCTTAGCAAAAGATTTGAGGTATTCTATGGCTGGTGCTACATGAGCATATGAAGGATTTAGTTGAATTACAGTACGAGATCATGGCAATTATGGAGTACGGGTATTGTTGGTTATCAGATGTTGTATTCTATGGTTTTGAGCCAAGTGGGGGAGTCTGCTATCGGCAATCAAGTTACATAGTCAAATATTATATTAGTTTGGTCTGAGGCATACTTGTGGATCGGTTATGGCTTGAAGAGGTTGATTTCAAGGATGAATCAAATAAGGAAATTTCTGGATGCATGATGTACTACACTTTATGGATATATGAAAATCTTGGAATGGTTTAGGTTTGTTATTCGTGATGGATGCAATGTGCTAAGAAAAGGGAGTTACTCGGTTGCATTAAGGTGGGGTTACTTCTTTGGGTGTTGGTGTGCTAATGGGGCACTGGTTGTTAGGCTCGTATTGGCAGTGTATTTGATATTAGAGTAGGGTGGATAGCTCTCAAGAAGGTTCTAATAGGTTCAAGATTTATATGTGGTATTTGGGGAATTTTTGAATTTGTAAATGGTTAAGATCTGAGATTAGCATTGGATGGTGTCAGGACTCGCAGTATTTCTGTATCATTATGGATTCTACATTTCAGTATCAAAAAGGTTAAATAAATAACTTTAAATGCACATGAGGTCTCTTCAGAGTGGGTATCTCGGATGTGGTAGTTTCCGGTACTTAAGAGGGAATGCAATTGCTTATGGGCTTTAGGACAACGTGGTTTCATGCTAGGATCTCTTGTGGTGAGCTTTAGGCAAGGATCATGGTGTATTGGCAAGGATAAGTGTTAACTTGAAGGCAATTCGGAAGGAACTCGGAGAAATAGGACAACTTGATAGTAGATTAGATCAATATGGTAATGGATATGATTAGTTCTTTTGGTTCTTATGAGAGGTTAGTCTTTACCGGTGTTTTGTGTCAACACTCTTGGGTTTGGCAACCTTGGTTGAGTTAGACGGATTCAATACTGATGGCTTGGTCTTGTGCTAGTAGGTTTCGAAGAGTTCCCGATGATTCTGCCATAACTTGGGATGGATGTTTTTGACAAGTATGAGGAGTATGTTGCGTGTTGTGATTTCCTCATGCATAGGGTCAAACGGAAGGTTTGTGGTCGACGGGGTAACTATCCTACTTGTGAATCAGAGTTGATAATAGGGTTCTTGTGTTTTCATATGATGGCATGATAGATGCGATGCAGCGTGTGAGATGGGGATTTGTATGTACAAGTTTGTATTTTGCTTTTGAAGGGAAGGTTATGAGTTCTAGACAGCATAGACGGGATCAGATGTTTAGAAGAATGCTAGTACTATATGGTCTTTCCTGAGAAGAGTGTATATTTTTGACTTGCGCATGCTTGATTGGTATTACGGTGATCGCCTAGTTGGCCGACTACTGATGTTCAGATTTTGCTATGTGGCATGGGAGAATTACGGAAGTATTTCTCATGAGATGAATGTGCTTGATAAATGTGTGAGTTATTTGGTGGTCGAGTCGGGATCAAATATGGAGATTTTTGTATTCTTGTGATTTGGAGACTGGGAGTCTCAGAGGTGGACTATTCCTTGGTTATGCACTATGGAGATATGGCCAGAGTTAGAGAGTTGATGGCATGTGTTATGGATAAGTATCAGTGGATCTTTGGGAATATTATTTACTCATATCGGAAGGATCAGAATCGATTTGGAGGCCACTGGTAGGCCTAACGAGAATGTGTATTCTACATCCGGTCGGATTTGTTTACTCAACACAGCTATTGTTGAGAGGAGTGCCATTGGCTAGAGTTAATCCTATTCATGTTATGATATGTTCCATATGTTACTCTTCAATGTGACGATGGGTTGCGAGACCCTTGGCTATTTATGCACATGATGTGGTTTTATCTGGGCCTTGTGGCAGAATTCGAGCGAGATGGATCTTGAAGAGTTGGATAGTTGATTGCGCCTTGGTTATGGTCTTCCTGTTGGTCGTATATTGAGCTATTTGTTTCTCCATGGTTATAGTTATCTGCCTCATATGTTTGTTGTTGAAAAGCATATGGTTGTTGATTATGAGCATCACGGCTCGAGGTATTCCATGTGGACCGGTGTTTGGATTGGGTCACACATTGCAACGAAGATATGTTGGGATATGATCCTTTGTGCTCATTTCATGTGTTTTATTTCTCCTTTGTGATATGGTTTCGTGGCATTGCGTCTTGTGGTGAAAGATGTTGAGCTTGCAGGGCGGTTCTCTCATTTGATTCTCTTCCCATCATTTGGTGCACGACTTGCACGGTATGTGGCTCGAGGTGGAGCTTGTGTGGCGTGTTGATGATAAGTAGGGATTTTAACCTATTATTTGCTCTCTTTTACTTGTGTTTTAGGAAAAAATTGATTGAAGGTATTCCCGAAAACTAATGAAATATGCTTGCTTGCAGGAATTGTTCAAAATGAGCCAAAGGAATCAAAATCAACTCACAAAGGAGTCAAAAGTTGAACAAAAACCAAGGCTGGGCAAAGAGTTCTGAAGTGCGGACCGCACAAATATTGTGCGGCCGCGATCATAATTATGCGGTCCGCAAGAGGGAGATTCAGAAGTGTGACTTTGGGCTAAATGATGAGCGCGGACCGCACCAGAAATGTGCGGCTGCGAAAGTCCCTGTGCGGCCGCAATTAAAATTATACAGACCGCGATGACTGAGATTCAGAGAGCTGACAACTTGAGCAAAATAGAGAAGTGCGGACCGCACCAGAATTGTGTGGCCGCGGAAGTCCCTTGTGCGGTCTCGATCAAAATTATGCAGTCCGCAAGATGAAGAATCAGAGAGTTGATTTCAAGCTAAACTCAAGCAAGTGCGGACCGCATCACTTTTATGCAGCCACATAATCTGGAGCGCTTCCGCACTTAGATTTATGCGGTCCGCGAAAGTTCAGCTCAACCCAGATCCAAAAGAGAAGAACGCGGACCGCATCAGAATTATGCGGCTGCAAAAGCAAGAGTGCGGCCGCACTCAGAATTACGCGGCCGCACAACCTCCGCAGGGGAAGTTTCTCAGATATTTTCAGCCTAGTATAAATAGAACGTTTTGTCATTTTTAGGTTATATTATGTTTTGTATGAGCACCTGAGACGGCTGACTTTTCTGTTTTCGAAAATGTTGTACTAGATTCATTTCTTAACATTAGATTTTCATTTCATAAATTAATATTATGGATTTTATCTTCATTTCATCTTTAATTTCTGTTATTTCCATGAGTAGTAAACCCATAACTAGGGTTGTGACCCAACCCTAGTGTGGGTATTTAATAGGTATTTGATTTTAGGGCTTGAATGTGAATGGGTTAGTGATATTTAGCCTAGTTCTTGCTAGAACTCAAGAATTAATGGTTGCAAACATTGATTAATGCCTTTATGACTTAGTCTCTACTTGAGAAAGAGGGACTAAGTATAGGAAAACTAGGCTAACAAGGAATTGGGGAGAACTCAAGGAACTGATACCCCTAATTAAAGGGTTAAACGTAGAGATAGTAATACCCAACTTGAGCTAATATCACTTGATTTGCATGAATACCCATTTGGACTTGAGAAAGCCAAATGAGGCAAAATCACACAAACTACCGAGAGGTATAGAGTGAGTACCCGGGTGTGATAGCTATATTACAATCCTAACTAATCAAGCTTTTCCTAAATTTTGCTACCCGTTAGATATCCACCTTGGTAGAAGTCACTACCCTAGTCTCTTTAAACATTTGAAAAACAACAACAAAAATATTGTCCTTAGTTTCAGTTATTGCAATCTTTAGAGTAAAGTTAGAAGTAGAAACCAAACCCAAACTTCTGTAAGTGTAATTAGATTCAAAACCCGCATCTAGCTTAGATATAAACCTAATTCCAAACATTAACATCATGTGGATTCGATCCCGGCCTAGTTGGATTAAAACTGCATCGACCACCCTCGCTACTCAATAGTAGTGTAGGCTTGGATCCGATCAATTTTTGGCGCCGTTGCCGGGGAGTTAAACGGATTTATCTATATACTAGTTATTTGTGTGTTTTGTCTTTCTTTCCTTCCGAGTCACTAATTTTGTTTGTGAATTGCTTTTAGGTACAAAATGGCCCTTAACAACGAGTCCCTCGGAAATTTACAATTGGGGGAGGAGGTAGATGATGATCAAGTGGATGGGGTTCATCCCGAGCCTCAAGTAAACAGGCAAGGCTGACCGCCTCAAGATAATGTCCCAAACCCTCCCCCACCTCCACCAAGAGAAGAGCACCGGGTGTTTCCGAATGAGGGCTATGCAAGTGCAATAGTCCCGCCCTGGATTAGGGCGGGCAACTTCCAAATTACCAACATGATTCTTGCACTGCTTGAGCAGCGGGGTTTCTTCACCGAAGCTCCACACCAAAATGCCTATAAGCATCTCAAGGGTTTCGTCGATACTTGTTGGGGGAGCAAGAAAACAAATGTCACTGAGGATGCACTGCGGTTAAGGCTGTTTCCCTTTTCTCTACGGGGAAAGGCTTGGGCTGGTTAGAGAGATTGCCCAATCATTCCATCCATACTTGGGATGAGTTGGCCGAGAAGTTCATTGCCAAATTCTTCTCTCCGGGGCACATGTCTACACTAAGGGATGAAATTTTAGCTTTTAAACAAGAGCCCAATGAGCCATTGCACGAGATTTGGGAAAGATATCGCACCATGGTCAAAGAATGCCCGAACAATAATATGACCGAGGCCATGATCCAACAGACCTTCTATAGGGGGATCAACACAACAAATCAGTGTGTGGCAAATCAACTCGCTGGGGGTAACTTCATGAACACGCCTTATTCTGAAGCTTGTGAAATCTTGGATGAGATGGCGGACACCTCTTCGACGTGGCAAAGTAGAGCCAATGTTCCTCAGGGTGACCCAAATGTTATTCACCTACACAAGGAGCTATATGATCATGGGCAAGCTATTGTGGAGTTGACAACCACCATGAACCAATTGGCCAAGGCTCAGCTTCAACAGGTTCAAGAGTCGAAATAGGTGAATGCTATGGAAGGGGTGAACATGATGGTAAACAAGAGATGACAACGAGGTCAACAAGTACAAAACCATCCGGAGCAATTTGAACAAAGTAATTGTGGGTATAATCAATATGATTCATATGATGAGCAAGATGAAGAGGTTCAATATATCAACAATTATCAAGGTCAAAGAAGCAATGCTCCAAATCAACAACAATGGAGATCATAAGGAAACAAAGGAAACTGGAATAACCAAGGCCACTAAGGAAATTGGAGTGGTGGAAACAACAATAATCAAAGAAATTGGGGTAATCAAGGTAATCAAGGCAATTGGGGAGGAAATAATCAAGGTAATTAGGGTGGCAACAATCAAAGCAATTGTCGGAACAACAATAATCAAGGGGGTTGGAACAATAACAATCAAGGAAATCGGGGGTCGGGCTTTCAGAGGCCCCCGATGTATCAACAACCAAATAACCCCCCTCCATATCCGTCGCAAGATCCTAGTTCTTCCAATAGTGAAATGGGACGGATTGAAAATATGTTTAAGAAAATGATGGAGAAAAACACCGACTTCAATGCCCAATTAGACTCCCACAACACTTCTATCCGCAAATTTCTCAAGCTTTAAATACTCTCCCAAAGGGGACACCACCTAGTGATACGGTGGTGAACCCGAAAGGTGGGAATACGGGGCATGCAATGGCCGTAACAACAAGAAGTGGGAGAGGTGGAGTTGCTAGTACCTCAAACCAAAGAAGATATATGGGTGATGATGTGTTGGTGCAAGATGATGATGAGCCAAGCAATGATGTTCAAGCTAATGAATAGGCGAGGATTGATATTGATGAAAATGTGGAGGAGACGCAAGAAGAAGTGAACCCATCTAGGGAGTACGCGACTGACATGCCGGAACCGGTAGTGCCAAAGGCTAGGGTACCAATGCCAAGGCCTCCTCCTCCATACCCTCAAAGACTTACAAAGCAAAATAGTGAGAATCAATTCAAGAAATTCATTGATATGATGAAAAGTTTGTCTATAAATGTGTCGTTGGTTGAAGCCTTAGAACAAATGCCAGGATATGCCAAGTTCATGAAGGATTTGGTAACAAAGAAGAGATCAATGAACTGTGAAACGATCAAAATGACACATCAAGTGAGTGCTATGGTGCACTCCATGTCTCCAAAGTTTGAAGACCTCGGTGCTTTCACAATCCCGTGCACTATTGGGAGTGTCGATTTCGCCAAAGCTTTATGTGATTTGGGTGCAAGCATTAACTTGATGCCCTATTCTGTGTTCAAAACGTTGGGGATTGGTAAACCAAGACCCACATCCATGAGGATGCAAATGGCAGATCAGACAATGAAAAGGCCATTGGGGATAATTGATGATGTATTAGTTAGCGTTGACAAGTTCATCCTTCCCGCAGATTTTGTGATACTTGACTGTGAGGTTGACTACGAGGTGCCAATCATTATGGGGAGACCTTTCCTTGCTACAGGGAAGGCCTTAGTTGATGTGGAAGCTGGAGAGCTCACCTTCCGGATGGGCGATGAAAAAGTGGTGTTCCATGTTTGTAAATCAATAAGGCAGCCAAATAGCAACGAAGTGTGTTCGTTCGTGGATCTTGTGACCGAAGTAATTGTTGATAACGCAAGTGCTGTGATAAATGTGGAAGATACCTTGGAAATTGTGTTGTTGAATCATGATGAGGATGAGAAGGAAGGCTTTGTAGAATGTGTCAATGCTTTGCAAGGAATGGGATCATATACTTATAAGCCCCGAAAACTTTGCTTGGATCTCGAAAACCGGAAGACTCCACCAACAAAGCCCCCAATCGAGGAGCCTCCCACCTTGAAGTTAAAACCTTTGCCTTCACACCTTATGAGTTTCTAGGCCCTTGTTCCACTTTACCTATTATTCTTTCCTCGTGCTTAACTAACGTGCAGGTAGATGCCACCCTTCCGGTGCTTCAAAGGAGGAAGAAAGTAATAGGTTGGATATTGGCAGATATTTGGGGTATAAGCCCCACCTTTTGCATGCACAAAATCATTTTGGAGGAGGATTCCAAGCCCTCTGTGGAATATCAAAGACGATTGAATGAGACCATGCAAGAGGTAGTAAAGAAAGAGATCATCAAGTGGTTGGATGCCGGGGTGGTTTACCCCATTTTCGATAGTTCGTGGACCTCGCCGGTGCAATGTGTCCCAAAGAAAGGGGGCATGACTGTGATAACAAATGACAAAAATGAATTGATTCCCACAAGAACTGTCATCGGATGGAGAGTGTGCATGGATTATAGAAAGCTCAACAAAGTTACGCGGAAAGACCATTTTTCGCTTCCATTTCTTGATCAAATATTGGATAGGTTAGTCGGACGTGCTTATTATTCCTTCTTGGATGGATATTCCGGATATAACCAGAATCGTATTGCACCTAAAGACCAAGAGAAGACCACCTTCACTTGTCCATATGGTACTTTCGCATTCTCGCGGATGCCATTCGGGTTATGCAATGCACCGACAACTTTTCAGCAGTGTATGATGTCCATCTTCACCGATATGGTGGAGGACTTTCTCGAGGTTTTCATGGATGATTTATCTATTGTGGGGGATTATTTTGGAGAGTGATTGGATAACTTAGATAAGGTATTGGCACGTTGTGAAGAAACTAACTTGGTGCTGAATTGGGAGAAGTGTCACTTTATGGTCAAGGAGGGCATTGTCGTCAGTCATATAATTTCCAAGAATGGTATTGAGGTTGATAAAGCAAAAATTAAAGTGATATCCAAAATCCCTCCCTCTACTTCCATAAAGGGAGTGAGAAGCTTTCTAGGTCATGCGAGGTTTTACCGCCGATTCATCAAGGACTTTTCTAAGGTGGTAAACCCCTTGTGCAAACTCTTAGAGAAAGATGCCAAGTTCCTTTTCAATGAATATTGTATGAAGTCATTTAAACTACTCAAGTATAAGTTGACTACCACTCCTATTATCACCGCGCCAAATTGGAGCTTACCATTTGAGCTCATATGTGATGCAAGCGATGTGGCGGTTGGTGTGGTATTGGGGAAACGAATTAACAAGATCTTTCATCCGGTCTACTATGATAGCAAGACCATGAATGAGGCCCAAGTAAACTATATGGTGACCGAGAAAGAACTCCTAGCCATTGTCTTTGCTATGGAGAAGTTCCGCCCGTACCTAATGGGTACAAAGGTGATTGTTTACACCGACCATGCGACTCTTCGTTATTTGATGAGCAAGAAAGAATCTAAGGCAAGGTTGATGCGGTGGGTGCTTCTATTGCAAGAGTTTGATCTAGAGATTCAATACCGAAAGGGTAATGAGAATCAAGTGGCGGACCACTTGTCCCGATTGGAGGAGGAGGGGAGGCCACATGATGGACTTAAGATCAATGATTCATTTCCTGACAAACAACTCCTTTCCATTTCTATGACTGGGATTCCATGGTTTGCCGATGTGGCCAACTATCTTGTTAGTGGCATGGTTCCGAATGAGTTCTCCTCAAACCAAAGGAAGAAGCTCAAACGGGACTGCCTGGACTACTATTGGGATGAGCCATATCTCTTAAAAATTTGTACTGATGGCGTTATCCGAAGATGTGTACCTGAAGAAGAGCAATTGGGTATTCTTGAAGCTTTCCATTCTTCGCCCTATGGTGGTCACCATGGTGGGGCGAGAACTGCTACAAAGGTCCTAAGGTGTGGATTCTATTGGCCTACCTTTTACAAAGACGCTAGCGAGCTCGTTAAGCGTTGTGATGATTGCCAAAGGGCTGGTGGGATCTCCAAGAAAAATGATATGCCTCTCACCACCATCCTCGAGATTGATATTTTCGATGTGTGAGGCATCGACTTTATGGGTCCATTTGTGATCTCGTGTGGGAACACCTATATTCTTATTATTGTGGATTACGTTTCCAAATAGGTTGAATCTGTGGCTTTGCCCAACAATGAAGCACGGGGTGTGGTGGCTTTCTTGAAGAAAAACATATTCACAAGGTTCGGCACCCCAAGGGCCATCATTAGTGATGAGGGTTCACATTTTTGCAACAAAGTCTTTGACACTTTACTCTCCAAATATGGTGTCACTCACAAGGTGTCAACCCCCTATCAGCCCCAGGCAAGTGGACAGGTTGAAGTCTCCAACAGGGAAATCAAGAGTATTCTATTCAAGACTCTCAATGCAAATCGGACTGATTGGTTAAGAAAACTTAACGATGCTATTTGGGCCTATAGAACAGCTTACAAGACTCCAATTGGTATATCTCCGTATCGGTTGGTGTTTAGGAAAGCATGTCACCTTCCGGTGGAATTAGAGCATAAGGCCATGTGGGCGTTGACAAAATTGAACCTTGAGTGGGATGTAGCTGCCAATCTTCGGGTGGAGCAATTGAATGAACTTGATGAGTTCCGGTTCCATGCTTACTCCAGTTCGTCCTTGTATAAGGACAAGATGAAGTACCTACATGATAAGTATATCCGGAACAAAGAATTCAAAGAAGGTGACCTTGTTCTTTTATTCAACTCTTGGTTACGGATGTTTTCAAGAAAGCTTAAATCAAAGTGGAGTGGTCCTTTTGAAGTGGTACATGTGACTCCTTTTGGTGCTCTTGATTTGAAAAATAAGAATGGTGAGATCTTTAGAGTCGATGGGCACCGGGTGAAGCACTACCCTGGTAAGGTTGATGATGGCCACGTTGTGGCATTGCTCCATTTCAAATGAATGATGGTAACATGCGTCGTGCCGCGACATTAAATCAGGTGCTTCTTGGGAGGCAACCCATGTGTTTTTCTTTCTTTTGATTTTATTGTTAGATTAGGCATTGTTTTGGACTAACTGGTTGTGAAGTGTATGCAGGAATTGGGTGTGCAATGTAGAAAATTGACAAGACAAAAATTGGCCAAGTGACGAAATTGTGCGGACCGCGCCAGAATTATGCGGACCGCACAAGCCCTTCGTGGCTGCACAATTCTGTGTGCGGTCGCACAACTGAAAGATGGAAAATGCCAACTCTTTGAAGTTTGGCCTGACAAAATCCTTTAATAATTCACGGCAGCGATCAAAATTTCGTGGACCACACAGATTGTGCGGCCGCAGCCATTTTTATGCAGACTGCGTCACTGAATCAGCTGCTGAGTTAGAAAAGGTAAAAAGTGCAGACCGCACCAAAATTGTGCGGCCGCACTCAGGTAAGTCGGTGGGCCAACATGGTCAGAGTATAAATAGGACTTTTTGAGACTATTCAAACTTTACACACTCTGACCTCTCAAGCTAGACTAAAGCACAGTGCACTCTTTCTTGTTTTCAATCTCATCCCATATTCATCAAGTGTTGATTTCCTACTACATTTCATTACTGGTATGTTTATTTCAATGAATTAATTTCATATTTTTCTTTTCTTTTCTTTTCTCTTTGTTTTAGTTTTCTTTTTATCTAGGGTTAGATTCATGCCAAAAATATCAAATTGATGCTAAATTCTTGCTTAGAAGCATGTGGGTAGTGTTTGAATGCATAATGGGGGCTGGGGTTAGTATCCTTTATTGTTTAGTTGCCACAAATCATGCCTAATTAGTGAAAACCCTAGTATTAATCGTACTTCAGTGCCGCTCTAATTTGCATTTCGCAGTTGCACACATTTTTGTGCGGTCCGTGCTAGGGTATGCGGCAACATACAAAATTATGCGGTACGCGATACCCTAGGTTGAAGGCACTTGACATTGCTAAGTTTGTGCGTACGCGCTCAATTTTGTGCGGTCCGCGGTTGGTTTTTGCGGCCGCACTCAATTTTGTGTGATCCGCACAATTAAACTTCAGAGACCCAACAAATCGATTATGCAGCCGCACTCAATTTTGTGCGGTCCACAATGGGTTATCGCGGCCGCACTCAAAAGTATGCGGTCCGTGCTGAGGTAACTTCAGAGAACCAATAGTCTGAACCTGGGACCTCCGTGACCGCACTCAATTTTATGCAATCCACGAATGTGTATTATTCGACCGCACCCATTTTTGTGCGGTCTGCGATGGGCAGTCCGCGGCCGCACTCACTTTTGTGCGGTCCGCGCTGCCCTGTTCTGAGAAGCAGTGTCTTTTTTTTCAGTTGGCATTCAATAACATATGTTGAACCCCAATTCTAACTGACTTTCACTACTTGTGTGTTGCAGACAATGGTGCGTTCTCGTGGTCGAGGTGATACTTCCAAAGGGAGGGCAGAATCCTCCCGAGGCCGGGGTGGAGGAAAACCTAACATGCCACTATTAGTCGAGAAAGTCTTAGGCAAAAAGACTACTCTCAGTAGACCACCTCCGTAATCCTCAAACATCAGTGAATGCCTCCCATCCCGGGAAAGTTTTGAGGAGGATTCTGTACAACCACAACCAGGGGAACAATCACAATAATTCCCCGATAGACTCCGTTTAGTCAATGAACCTACCTCCTCCTTTATTTCTTCTGATGGCTCAGAGAGAGATAGTCAGGCATCTGAACCATCTTCCCCACCTTCTACAACACCTGCCACGAAAGCTACCCCAATCAATTTAGATGATGATGATGAGGTCCGGATGACGGGAGAGGGGGTGACACAATTGTGGGAGGCCTGGCTAGATCATGGAAGCCGGAGGTATGGGCTGATAGATTTGTAAGTGAGAAGGTGTATGCAAAATTTTGGGAATGGTGACCCCAAAGGTCGCTCACTCTTGAGCGACAATTCATAACCAAAGATCTAAGCCAACACAATCCGAATGTCTTAAAGTAATTTACGGAGAGAAAAGGATGGAAATGGTTCATCGGCCGGTTGCAAGATGCCAATGAATACCTCATCAAGGAATTTTATGCCAATGTTGCCCACATCAAAAAGGGTACAAGGGTGACGAAGGTCCGGAACATAAAAATCCGGTTTGATAGCCAAGCACTGAACAGATATATAGGGTTTGAGGAGGTCGAGGCAGTGCAATGCCTGAAGAAGCTGGCCTTGGGTGATGCAGTTCACCCATGGCTAGCTGAGATACTTGCTATTCCGGGGACAACACCTGCATGGCTCACAGCAGGAGTTCAAATTGTCAGAGTCACCCTTAACTTTGAAGCAAAAGGGTGGCAAATATTCGTGTGTAGCCATCTTGACCCGTGCCAGCATGAGAATGTCCTTCCACTCTCCCAGGCAGTATTGGTAGCTTCCATCATGGCAATCTATCCTATTAATGTAGGAAACTTGATATCCTACAACATTTCCAATGCAGTCCAGAAAGAAAAAAGATCGTATCCCTACCCCAACTTCCTCACAGAGTATTTCCAAGACCAAGAGGTAGAGCCGATACATTTTGATATGGGGGTGAAGGCTAAAAAGCCTTTCTCATTGTACCACCTCCAGGGAGCGGACAATCCTAAATTCAAGGTTAAAGCCACTACCTCCACTGGCCAGTCCGAAGAGCCAGGGATAATGGCCACCGGGTCAGTTGCCGAACCCTCCACAGCAGTCGCTACTTCTGCCGGAGCAGCTGTCATGCCTCCTCCTTCCTCCGGACCATCCCTCTCAGTGCCACTATCAGTGCCCACATCTTCTCCCTACCCTCAGAATGCACTGCGGGTTTCACAGACACTATCCAATCTCAACAACTGGATGTAGGCAGCTACCACAAAGTTGACTGCCATATCCAGTGCAGTGGCAGCACAGTCTTCAGCCCCATCAGAGCTTTAGGTACCTTTATCAGTGGAGGACTCTTTGAAGAAGATTCTGTACAACTAGAAGAAGATTGTGGACGACCAGAAGAAGATCCGGGAGACTCTTGATACACATGGGAGGATTATCAACGATTTGGGGAAGCATGTGAAGAAGATGCAGAAGACTCAGGCATCTAAGGAGTCGGTGAAGAAGTTGAGCAAAGAGGTTAAGAAGATTGCTTCTGTTGGTGATATTCCACTGGACCTGCTCATGGAGGAGACAGTCCCAATAGCATATGCAGCAGTGCCCGAGGCAGCAGCCGGCCAGTCTGAGGAGCCGGCTGCCACTTCACACATTGCTGATTAGCTGATCCATATGCTCAGCAACCCCGTAGTCCCCCAGTTAGAGGATGTGGAGATCCAGTTAGAGGGTGCTGATAAGCCCATGCATGCTGAGGACCCCGTCCATGTTGAGGACCCGATGCAGACATAGACCACATAGGGAGTTTTCTATACTCTCTACCCCTTTTCCATGTTCTTATTTGTTATGAGCATTGAGGACTATGCTATTTTTCATTTGGGGGTGGTCCATTTTGATTTGATGACATTTGGTATGTAATAACCATTATACTATTTTTATTTATCTTTATTTATATTTATTTTCACTTTTGGTATGTATATATTCTTACCATTCGATGTATATATTCATTTCCATTATGTATATATTCGCTTTACTTCATTTTGTACATCTTCAGTCTACTTTCCGTAGTTTACTTCATAACTTCTTTCGTTGTTATTCCTTAGTAGCATAGCTTTTTATTTACTTTAGTAGCTTCTTTTTAAGTTGTTAGCTTCTTTTTACGTTTTGTGTGAACAATAAGCCTTTGGTGTTTTTATAATGCCACGGTTCTTTCCAAAGATGGATGTTGTGTGAACCGGGTGGCTCTTCCCAATGATGGATGGCGTGACAACCTTCTTAAGGGATTGAGTCTGTTTTCTTTATGTTTTTGTATATATAGTAGTAATGAATAAAAGTGTCTCAAGAAGGCTTCACTTGGTACTAACACATTTACCTTCGACCTTATGGTTAGAAACAAGTTGATTGGCAAATAATAGCTCTAGTTGTGACCTTTAGACTCTTGTGTTGACTAAAACAATCATCGAGTGGTTTCTTTGAGCCATTTGTGATTTTCAAACTTATCTAGGGTTGTTGTGGGCCCTCGACTCTGTTTTCTTTAACAGTCCAGCAGCTTGAGAGGTGAGGTATTGAATTGCAAGTCCAAGTTCCGTGCCAATAAGTCTAGAACTTGCCCTGAATATTTGTCTAGGCGAAATTCTAAGTGTAGCTCGACTTGAGAAATGATTGTAGTTTCTCCTTGATCCAATTTAAAACTTGAAAGCTTCTGTAGCCTACCAATGTGATATCCCTAGTCAACCCCTTTGAGCCGAAGCCCTTTTTCATTCAATAGCCATGTTACAAGCCTTTATCCATTTTATAATGACCCTATCTTGGCACCCAATCTTTCCTTAGCATTCTTGATACAATTGGCAAAAGCATATGTTTGGGGGAGAGATGAGGAATGTGAAAGTGATAAAAGGTACAAAGAACAAAAAAGAAATAAAGAAAAGGGAAGGCAAAGAAAAGGAAGAAAGGCCAAAAGGAAATATGTCAAAAAGAAAGTGAATAAAGTAGAAAGTTGAAGGGATTCAAAGAAAGCAATGATGAAAGGCATGAAGTGATTAGAAAAGGAGAAAAATGATTTTCATGAGCAAGAAAGAGTGACATTATATCTCTCTAGTTCCCCTAAGGAAGAAGAAAATGACTCAAAGTGTCAAGAAAGTATGAGCCAAAAAGAGGAAATGGAGTGCTTAAGGAAAGATGAAACAATCATATGCCGATAAGTCCTACCTTGATCCAAAAGCCTTCATTACATTCCCGCAAAAGCCCTATATGATTTCAAGTTGAGTGAGTGTACATTAGTGGTGATTTACATAAGGGGCAAGCTTATGGTACTTAGAGTCGGACTTGTGACATCCTTTTGAGAGAGATGAGCGCACTTCTTCACAATCATTGTTTTGAGTGTTACATTCTAAAGTGAGATTTGCTCATGGAGAGTGGAGGAGGAGGAGTTTGGGTTCCACAATAACCTACGTGATAGAGCGAGCTTCCTTGGTGAATTAAGTCAACTCTTGATGCTCTAGTGTCACATTAGAACTATGGTACTCAAAAGGTCAAAACATGGTGTTGTTGATAATTCATTTGTGTTGAGGGTAATTGTTAGTCCCAATTAATGTATGATTGATTCACCTTAGGTCAGCTGAAATATCCTTTTTTTAGTGGAGGTTGGAATTACCTTATTTGCTTGAGGACAAGTAAAAGCATAAGTTTGAGGGAGTTGATAAGTAGGGATTTTAACCTATTATTTGCTCTCTTTTACTTGTGTTTTAGGCCAAAAATGCTTGAAGGTATTCCCGGAAACTAATGAAATATGCTTGCTTGCAGGAATTAAAATGAGTCAAAGGAATCAAAATCAACTCACAAAGGAGTCAAAAGTTAAACAAAAACCAAGGCTGGGCAAAGAGGTCTGAAGTGCGTACCGCACAAATATTGTACGGTCTGGAAAGCCATGATGTGGCCGCGATCATAATTATGTGGTCTGCAAGAGGGAGATTCAGAGAGTGTGATTTTGGGCTAAATGATGAGCGCAGATCGCACCAACAATGTGCGGCCGCGAAAGTCCCTGTGCGGCCGCAATTGAAATTATACTGACCGCGATGACTAAGATTCAGAGAGCTAACAACTTAAGCAAAAGAGAGAAGTGCGGACCACACCAGAATTGTGCGGCTGCGGAAGTCCCTTATGCGGCCGTGATCGAAATTATGCGGTCCGCAAGATAAAGAATCAGAGAGTTGATTTCAAGATAAACTCAAGCAAGTGCGGACCGCATCACTTTTATGCGGCCGCATAATCTGGAGCGCGACCACACTTAGAATTATACAGTCTGCGAAAGTTCAGCTCAACCCAGATCCAAAAGAGAAGAACACGGACCGCATCAGAATTATGCGGCCGCGAAAGCAAGAGTGCGGCCGCACTCAGAATTACGCAGCCACAAAACCTCCATAGGGGCATTTTTGTCAGATATTTTCAGCTTAGTGTCGCACCCCGAACCTAGGAGCGAGACCAGCACCTGGTGCCTCACCTAACCTGGCGTACCAAATTGCGACTAAGGGACTCTGAACATATAATGTCATACTTTGG
>AWOL01S0025995.1:0-10268 GCA_000715115.1 Nicotiana otophora | reverse complement strand
GACTAATATAAATCATAACATAATGTCCTTATCATGTTGAGCGCCCTAGTCTCACCCCAAAGGTGCATGTTATAACATTCCCAACTTGTCGACTTTCGACGAAACATTGTTTTCTTCAATTGCTTTAGCTTCTGAACTGTCCAACCCTCTTTGTACTTGTTGTTCATGATCTTCAATATTTGTAACCTCAGAGGTAACATGATTAACTTTCTTTATATACTTTTAAATATTATCTCATTTTTGGTCTTACATTAGTTTGCTTACGATGCATTTTTACGTACGAAAATATAGGGTGTAACACTTAGTATAAATAGAAATTTTTGTTATTTTTAGATTATGTTATGTTTTGTATGAGCACCTGAGACGACTGATTTTTCTATTTTCGAAAATTTGTACTAAATTCACTTCTTAATATTAGATTTCCATTCCATAAATTAATATTATGGATTTTATCTTCATTTCATCTTTAATTTCTGTTATTTTCATGAGTAGCTAAACCCATAGCTAGGGTTGTGACCCAACCCTAGTGTGGGTATTTAATGGGTATTTGATTTTAGGGCTTGAATGTGAATGGGTTAGTGATATTTAGCCTAGTTCTTGCTAGAACTCAAGAATTAATGATTGAAAACATTGATTAGTGCCTTTATGACTTAGTCTCTACTTGAGATAGAAGGACTAAGTATAGAAAAACTATGCTAACAAGGAATTGGGGTGAACTCAAGGAATTGATAGCCCCAATTAAAGGGTTAAACCTAGAGATAATAATACCCAACTTGAGCTAATATCACTTGATTTGCATGAACACCCATTTGGACTTGAGAAAGCCAAATGAGGCAAAATCACACAAACTACCGAGAGGTATAGAGTGAGTACCCGGGTGTGATAGCTATATTACAATCCTAACTAATCAAGATTTTCCTAGATTTTGCTACCCGTTAGATATCCACCTTGGTAGAAGTCACTACCCTAGTCTCTTTAAACATTTGAAAAATAACAACAAAAATATTGTCCTTAGTTTTAATTATTGCAATCTTTAGAGTAAAGTTAGAAGTAGAAATCAAACCCAAACTTGTGGAAGTGTAATTAGATTCAAAACACGCATCTAGCTTAGATATAAACCTAATTCCAAGCATTAACTCCCTGTGGATTCGATCCCGACCTAGTTGGGTTAAAACTGCATCGACCACCCTCGCTACTCAATAGCAACTTGTACTGGATGAAATGAAGTTATTGGGCCTGGAAAGAGTGCTATCAGATTTGATTAAGGTATGTTTGGAAGTATAACGTCTCTAATAAACTTAGAATTTTGCTATGGTTCTTATTGGGCGAGAGAGCTCCACGACTTATTGATCTGATGAGTGGTTATAAGTATTTGCGTGTTTCTTTCATCATTGGCAGTGTATAAAGGTTCAGAACAAGGTTTTAATTGATACGAGGTTTGTTACCGGTACCGAGTTAGTTATTGAGCAGCTATTGTGGTCGGAAGTTATTGATATGAGTATCTTAGCTATGTAGTATATCATGTGATTAAATTTAGGGTAATGGTTATGTCTTGTTTCGGCTGGTTCAGACTTATACAATGTATGGGTGTGAGAATCGGTTCTGGTAATAGATTCCGAATATTGGAGATTTGATTCTAAGGTTTATAGGGTAAGGTTGAAGTAATGATCTTCAGTTAGGTTATGTTGTCAGGCTTATGTGGATTGGGATGATGTGGTATCAACCATGAGTATGTGTATGATGAGTTTATACAGCTATTTGATAGCTTTGGAAGGACACTTGGCATGTTCGAGGACGAACATATGTTTAAGTGGGGGAGAATATAACAATCTGACCTGTCGTTTTGAGTATTTGCATTTGATTCGGTGGTTTGAGGTAATGATTAGTTTCATATGGTATATTATGACTTGCGCATATCGTCGGTTCTGGTTTTCAAGTGGTTCAGAATTGATTTGGAAGAATGATTCTTAAATAGAAAGCTTTAAGTTAGAAGAGTTGACCAAGATTGACTTTTGTGTATTTGATCTCAGACCAAAGTTTTGATGGTTCCATTAGATACGGATGGTGATTTTAGACTTGGGTGTATGCCTGAATTTATATTTGGATGTTTCTATGAGGTGTCAGCTCTATTTGGCGAAAGTTGGCAATTTGAAGGTTTGGAAGGTTCATATGTTTGATCGGGAATTGACTTTGATGATATCGATTTTGAATTATATTTTCGAGGTTGGAATAGGTTTTTTATGTCATTTGTAACTTGTGTGCAAAATTTGAGGTCATTCCGAGTTGATATAATGTGGTTCGGTACGAGTTTTAGAAGTTGAAAGTTCAAACATCCATTAAGTTTGATTTGAGGTGCGATTAGTAATTTTGATGTTGTTATGTGTGATTTGAGCACTCGAGTAGGTCCACGCTATATTTTGAGACTTGGTATGTTCGGACAGGGTCTTGAGGGGCTCGGGTGAGTTTCGGATTATTTCCATATTCTTTGGCAGGCCTGGTACTCGTGTTTCGCATCTACGCATGTTGTAGCGCATGTGCGGATTCGCTTCTGCAAGATTTGGGTCGCTTCTGCGATGTTGTGGCATGGGTAGGTGTTTCTCTTCTAAGTAGTGCGGGAACACAGGTACAAGGTCGCATCTGCGAAAGATTGATCGCAGATGCGGGCTCAAGGCTCCAAGACGGGTGTCCGCTTCTGCGGACGTGTTTGCATTTCTGCGATGTCACGGATGTGGATTTTGCGCATATGCAGTTGGCTTTGAGGTAAGTGAAATTCGCATATGCGAGCTTCTTCTTGCAAAAGCGGGAGCGCAGGTGCGCCACTTTGTCCACAAATGTGGAAATGCTTGGCCAGATTGTATTTAATTCGAGGTTTTATTTGGAGCTCGGTTTTGGGCGATTTTGGAGAGGATTTTTACCACATGGATTGGGGTAAGTATTTTCGACTCGGTTTTAATTATATTCTATGATTCCATCTTCGATTTTGGCATTTTGGTTATGAATTTAAAAGAGAAATTGGGGGGAGGGGGGTTCTAAACTTTCTTAAAGTGAATAATTGGATTTTGAACATAAACATTGGTTCGGAGTCGAATTTGAGTAAAATTAGTGTGATTGGACTCGTAATCGAATAGGTTGTCGAAGTTGTGAGTTTTGTTGGATTTCGAAATGCCGGCTTAGGGTTGATTTTTTGGTTGACTTTGAGTATTTGATTAAAGATTCGATCTTTATCGCTTGGATTTGTTTCCTATGGCATGAGTTACTTTTGGCTAGTTTCAGGCCGTTCGGAGGTTGATTCTCGCAGAATGACATTTCTAGAGTATTGTTTGGCTTGTTCGGTATTTGATTTGGCTTGTTCGAGGTAAGTAACATACCTAAACTTAGATTTGAGGGTAAATATTCCTGAGAACTATGATATTTGAAATGAGTTTGGGGTGACGCATGTGCTAGGTGATGGGCGCGTGTGCGTGCACCGAGGTATTTTATGATCTGGGTAGTCTTAGGCTATTATGTGCCTTGTTTTGCTATCATGCTTCTTTAATATCATATTTTCTCCATTTATATGAGTATGTGAGATATTATTCATACTAGAAATATGTTTAGGCCACATGCTTAATTGTTTGAGACATGACAGGGCTATTTTCTCCATGTTGAACAGTTTGCCTTAACCGTAGCAATATTGTACAATGATTATAGTTGCATCTCTATGTTATATCTCTAACTCTGTGCACTTTTGATATGGTGTCTCAGATGTTATTGATGTCCTTGTACGTGATACGAGTTTGAACTGTATTTGAGGCATATTGTGATATTTCGTATTATATAATTGGATTATGTTTCTGTGAGATGTCTGCATATAGAGACTTGAGCGGAATGATGACTGTTGTAGGTCGTGGAGACATGTTGTAAGTTATGTTAGATCGGTTTGCACGCCGTAACGGTTATTTTGATATTGAGGTGGCACGTATGCCAGGCCCACATTGGGCTAAGTGGCACTGATTTGAGGCTATGTTGCACCATGTCCTACTATTGGGCTATGCAATATTGATTAGTGCTTGGACAGAATCCGCCCCTTTGGAATCTGGCATACCAGCTGGCACATTGATATTTACATGTGCTTTGGGGCATTGATGCCAGGTACCCGTACAGTGCTAAGTGATTGAGTGTGACAAAGTAGGGCATTTGAGTCAGGCACCTGGAGTGTGATAAGTGTGTGTGTGTGTGTGTGTGTGTGTGTGTACTTGATGATATCACTGTAAAATTATTTACTTGACATATATATTTGACATATAGGCATATAGATGTATTTTCCTCATGCTAAAGGGTATATGACCTTGATGACTTGACATGTATATTTGACATATAGGCATAGAGATGTATCTTCTTCATGCTAGATGGTAATATGACATTTGATGACTTGACATGTATATTTGATATGTAGGTATAGAGATGTATTTTCCTCATGCTATCTAGTAAATGAAATGGCTTATATGTTGTTAAAAGCTTTTGAAGAACACAACTCTTAGATCAACTCATGTTTAATTGGTTTCTCAGTGGAACAATTTGGACTTAATTGTTATACTTGAAAAGTATGTCTACCTTTCCGTAACTATGAATGAGCCGAGCATAGTATCTCTTAAGTTATTTACTTTTGTTGTCTTCATTATATTATTATGAATTGTTATTGGCTATTGGTGTTGGACTCTGGCCATCTTCCGAGCTCGTCACTGCTTTCAACCTGAAATTAGGTTTGTTACTTATTGAGTACATAGGGTCGGTTGTACTCATACTATACTTCTGAACCTTGCATGTAGATCTTGGAGTTTATGTTGTTTATTATAGCGGGAGCCGGCATTGAAGATGTACCTGATTTCCGAACATATCTACCATTTGTTCTTGGTAGTTCCAGATTTGAGTTCTATTTATGTATATTTCAAACAAATGTTGTAACTATCTTCATACCAGCTTTGTAAATCTAATGTCTTAGTGGCTTAGGACTTGTACTAGCAGTTGTTGGGTTGTTGTATAAAACTTCAAATAATTCATTATTGATCTCTTATTATTCTCAGTTAAGTTGTGTTGAACGTTATTTGGCTTACCTAGAGGGTTGGGTTAGATGTCATTATGACTAGATAGATTTTGGGTCGTGATAGAGTAACCCTATCAAAAATTATTTGGTAAATCACCCAACTACGCCACTCTTAAATCTTTGGTTGTCAATGTTACCTATGGCTTAAACCCTACACCAAAATTAAGTTAGAGCCCAGGGCTGCCCTTGTGTGTATTTAGGTGTTTCTCAAAGCCATCATGCCCATATATTCTTTGACCTAGTCTAGTCAAAAATCTTCATAAGCCGTAATGTTCTTTTTTTGAAAATATTTTTCCTTTTAGAAAAATGTTTCTTAATATAAGGAAAATATTTTCACAACTGACCTAGGAAGAAATTAACTACAGAGAGGACACTCCTAAGCTAGTTCAAATTCAAAATTTCTCTCTAAATATACCTCCACCAATACTAGTCTCCTTAGAGTCCAATTTATCCGATCCAGTATTAAGTAATACTCCCTCCTTCAGTTCCAACCAGGTAATATCAGCTGCTACGGAGAATCCAGGTAATTCTCAACTCTTTCTTCCTTCTTTTCCGCATCACACTCCTTCAGAAACCCAGCCTCCACCTTTGCTAACATACCAAAGATGTAAATCCAGCAACAACACTCTAACTCTGACCCCTGCTGCACCATCCCTAGCCACCTCTCTACTGATAACTTCTTCACTCCCTGGTAACACACATTCATCCAACCCATTGTCTAGTAACCCATTACCAGAATAACCCATCATGCCAACCTGCACCAAATCATATAACTACCAGATCCCAGAATAACATTTTCAAGCCTAAAAGACAGTTCAGTTTGCTAACTCATTTATCTACTACGCTAACAACCTTCAAACAAGCTAATATCATGAAGAGTGGAGACAAGATATGAAAGCAGAATATGGTGCTTTGATGAGGAATCTGTTAGGGATATAGTAGATATGCCCTAGATCCATTCTCATATTTGATGATTTGAACATATTTTTGTGAACGTTATTTAATATAAAATATATAGCATTTGATATTCTTTTATCATAGTTATTATTAATTATTTTATTAATTTAATAAGGTCCTTGATTAAATGTTGAGACTTGTCATCGTGATGGAGATCTTGATAATGAGAGTATAGTCTCTAACAACTTAATCTAAATTTGTTCTTGATCATAGAATTATTAATTTGAACATTAGTAATCCGGCTAGATCAATATTTATGTGATCGTCTTTATGGGATGAAGATTAGTTGATCTCATTAACTAAATCACATAAATAGATGATGCATATAAAGATATGATCATTGAACCGACTCATTGGATAATTTCTAATAGTTAGAATTACCATAAACTGTCAATAGGATATTCTCTTGAAGAATGTAATGTAAGGGTTTCCTTTGACCTGAGATCGTCATAGTAATTGACAAGTTATTTATTGTGCTTTGATACTGGACACTTATGCCCCTAGGGCGATAGTTGAAAGGATATTAGGTACGATTAAATACTTGTAGAATTAGTGATTGATCAAGATGGAATCTGTCGACTCTTGGTAATGAGTTTAAGCTCCATGTTGTCATGAATTATAAACGACCAAAGTAAGACCTTGGCCAGGGCAATTGAATGAAAGAAGAAAAGAGTTTCTTAGGTCATTCAATGGTTGATTATATTTGACATGAACACATAGTTGGTCGCCTAGTAGGATTTGACAGTTGAACCATATCCTAGGGTGACCCAGAGCTAAAAGGACAGAAGGAATTACTACATTATTCTTCTACTGGTTCTTGAGAGTAAATTGTATACTTCATTCTATCCGGTCATTAAGGAGTGTTGCTAGATGCCACCCTTGATTAGTATATTGATGTGATCAATTTACTACCGGCTTAGTATTGAACCTATGGGGTCACAGACTAATGAGTGTTCTCATCTTTGCTTAAAGATTAATTACTTTACTATTTGATAATTAAATTAAAGAATTTAATTAGTCAAATAAATTTAGTTATTAGTCCAAATAAAATATTATTATATTCTTTGCTAGCACAGAGGATATAATTAATATTGTGAATAAATTGAAGTTTTCTATTTGGAATATAAAATTAAATTATGTCTCTTGGTTGAAATATATATATATATATATATATATGATATATTTTTAATAATCATAATTAAAATTTATTTATATAAGGATATATATATATATATATATATATATATATATATAGTTAAATCCAATTTAACATTGGATTGACATAAAGTCACTACGGCAACTTCAATCCCATGTGGTATGGGATTCCACTTTGCAATGGAAAAGGATTTTTAAAGTCCTAATTCGGAATGGAGTTACACGTAAGTCACTGCCTTAACATGTTCCTAACCTATTGGGGAAAAGGATACTAAGGTGATGTATCTCAGTATATATACGAAGGCTTCGTATGGAAAAACACGGATGACAAAAATAAAATAAGGTCATAAACAAGAGAGGCGTTTTTTAGACAACAAAATTGTTTTCTTGTCTTGTTATTACTACGTTCAAGTTTTTGAGAAAATTTTGGCATAGTAATTTTTCATTCAATTTGTCCACGATTTCATTGATCAAAAGAGTTAATAGCAAAGATCGGTCTCGGTATGGATACGCATAGAGTCTTCGCACTATCGAAGAAATTTTAAAACTCACCAGGTACGTCTCAGATCCGATCTTTGACATCTAAATACATTTTAAACACGAAAAGATTTTTTTACAATTGTTATTATTTTTCGGTGCGTGTTACGAACGTTTATATAAAATCTCAAACTTGGAATTGGTACCGAGAGACCCAATGAAAAATATTGTGTACCGCAAGTGGTTTTATCGCACAAAGAGAAAACCAGATGGCTCTATAGATCGCTACAAAGGTCGCCTAGTTGCAAAGGGGTTCTCGCAGCGCCCTTACTTGGATTTATACGAAACCTTCAGTCCGGTTGTCAAACCAACAACAGAAGCTGGTGCTATCCATAACCGTGCAGCATAGTTGGCCAATTCATCAACTCGACCTCAACAATGCTTTCTTACAGGGCCAGCTGACTGAACAGGTTTTTATGTCTCAACCTCAGGGCTTTGTTGATTCCCAATTTCCGTCTCATGTTTGCAAATTGAAGAAAGCCATTTATGGTCTAAAACAAGCCCCTCTGGCCATGGTATACTGCACTGCGTGATCATCTATAGAAAATGAGATTTATTAAGTCAGAATCTGACACCTCTTTATTTATTCTAAATAACTTGGCTGCAACTATTTATGTGCTTGTCTATGTTGATGATATCTTGGTCACGGGAAATCATCCTAGATTGATTAGGCATGTTATTGATTTCTTGGCTTCTCATTTTGTTTTATAAAGATCTTGGTTATTTAAACTACTTTTTGGATATAGAAGTTAAAAACGTGTCATATGATCGCATTCTTTCTCAATCTAAATATATTCTTGAGATTCATTCTCAGTTAAATATGGATAACTGTAAATGAGTCTCAACAGCAATGTGTTCCAGTAAACTACCTCGTGCAGCTGATGGTTCTTCCCCGACTAATGCCACTCTCTTCAGGTGCACACTTCGTAAATTATAGTATTTATCATTCACATGACTTGACATCTTTTATGCTGTCAACAAATTGTCACGGTTTATGCAGAACTCTACTGATGAACATACGAAGGTTGTTAAAGGGATATTACGCTATCTTAAAGCCACAGCAACTTCAAGTCTTCGAATTGTTCGCACTCGGACAACAATCTTTACATGTATCCTGATGCACAGATTGAGTCGGTGACCCGAATGACAGAATATCCACTTCAGGTTATGTTCTTTTCTTTGGGCCCAATCCAGTGAGCTGGTCGTCCAAAAAACAACAAGTTATAGCTCGCTCATCTGCTTACTGAAGCAGAGTACAAATCTGTTGCAAATGATGATTCGAAACTCACATGGGAACGAAACTTGCTCGATGAATTGCGTGTCAGCATTTCAAATACATCCACAATTTGTTGTGACAATGTTGTTGTCACTTATCTCTGTCATAATCCGAATGAAGCATATAACTGTAGACTTCTCTTATGTTCGGAACCAAGTTCAAGCACATCAGATTCTTGTTAAACACACTCATGCTTGTGATCAACTTGTTGATACCTTGACCAAGCCATTACCAAAACCAGCCTTTGCTGGGTGCCGTTCCAAGTTAGGCATTGTTGCACCACACCTAACTTGAGGGGGTGTATTAAGCATCCTTATCTTATCACTTATTCTTATTATGGATTTCTATTAAATCTCCTACTACATAGGAGCATTTCTAGCAGTAGTTATTATTTTGAATAAGTCTTCCTCCTAATTGTTGGGAGTATAGCTAGCAGTCAGTTCCTTTACTTTAGCACTAGGTTGTTATTCTTTGGTGTATTTAAAGCTTGGTTGTTGAATGAATAAGATCATCCTTTGAATGCTTTCGTTGTTAGATTTTATACATTATAATTGTAAAAGAAGCCAAAGTTACTGAGATTCTTAAGTAAATGCGAAGACAGATTCTTGGAATGTTTCTTCTAGAAGAGAGATACTAGATAAGAGCCCGAGGAGATGGAAATATTCTTACACAACCTACTCATATTACTAAAAACTTCTTACACAAAGTATATATATAGCTTTACACAAGTTGGAGAGGTTGTCAAAAGGCAAAAAAGGATTTCAAGGAGAGGTTCATCCCCAAAATATTTCTTTTTGAAGGATGAAGTCCATCGGGAAGATGAAGGCACCCAAGGATACACCTTCAAAATATTTTTTCAAAATGAAATAATTATTTCACTTGAAGTTCACATTCTAGACCCAAAATTTCACAAGCTTCAACTTTCAAATAAAGTAACTTTATTTGCAAGTGAAGAAGCCAAAGAAATTAAAAGCCACCTAAGGGCGGATGATTTACGAAGAAAGCATCATCCTTTTTAGTTTGTGCTCCATATGCAAAAGCCAAAGGATGCAAACCACCTCTTTATTGTAGTTGTGTTTCAGACTTGTGGGCCATGATCTTCTCCATACTCAATTGCCGCATTCATTTACTTGGTTTTTAATTAAGCAGCTTTTGTTAGGCGGGTCATTTTTAATACAGCAGTTTTTAATACAGCAAGCTGTATTAGGGAGGCTGCGAGAGAGGTGTTAGGGGTCTCGACGGGCGTCTCTGGTGGGCACA
>AWOL01S0025993.1:38179-49588 GCA_000715115.1 Nicotiana otophora | reverse complement strand
TATAACCTTTGCCTAGGTGTTTGCCTAATGGGTTTATTATGTTAACACTTGTTTTAGTAATTGAGGTGTATTATAGANATGTTTGCAACCATTAATTCTGAAATTAAAGTATGAACAAGGCTAAATAACAAACACCCAGTCATAAACTAGCATTAAATTAGATACCCGTAAGGTTCACACACTAGGGTTCGGTTACAAACATAGTAAGTATCTAGCTCCTCATAGTAGAAAACGAAGATAACAAAGAAGAAACACTAATTAAAGCCATAATATAAAATTAAAATGATAAACTATGATATTTTTGTGCCAAAATGATCAAGAATTATCCAAAATGGTAAACTACAACTGCTACAGCTAGGAAAACTTCAAAACTTGACCTAAAAAAGTGATTTTTGTCTATTTATAGTGGCCCAAAATTCGCTGATGAAAATGCCCTTGGGGAGGTTCTGTGGACGCACAATTCCATGTGCGGTCCATACATTGCTTGAGTCTGCAGGTTAGAGATTCTGCTGCCGCAAAATTTGATATGTGGCTGCACTTCAGCTTCTGCAGTTTCACAAATCATGTGCGGTCTGCACTTCTATCAAGGCTTAATTATTGGTCATTTAGCACACTCTCGGAACTTTTTGATTCTGTCAGTGAGACCATGTTCTACAGCCGCACAAATTGTGTGCGGTCCGTACTTCTCTTCAATCACTTCTGGCTTCTACACAATATCTACGGCAACAGAGAGAATTTTTCACTTTCTTCTACGGCCGTAGAAACACTTCTGTGGACCGCACTTGTGGTATGCTGCGCTCCTTCTTGCCTTGTCAGCCGGAACACTCCTTTTTGAGTTGGATTTCTTCATTAGAGTCAAATATCTAATATTCCTGCAATTTGCACACTTTCATTAATTTGGGAACATAAATTAATATTTTCGGACTAAAACTAAAGCATGAAGGTACTAAAGTGGTCAAAATCCACACTTATCAATATACCACAAGCAGGAAGACCATAACCAAGGCGCAATCAACCATTCAACACCAAGGGCCATCTCGCTCGAATTCTGCCACAAGGCCAGAGTAGAACCACATCATGTGTGTAAATAGTCAATAGTCTCACAAATCATTGTAGCATAGGAGAGTAATAAATCGAAAATATCATAAAAAGAATAAGATCAACTCTAACACATGACACTCCCTCAACATTCACTGTGCTGAGTAAACAAAGCCAACCCGATGTAGAATACACGTTCTCATTCGAGCTACCAATGGCCTCAAAATCAATTCCGATACGCACGAAATAGGTTTAGAACCTCCAAAAAGTCCACATTAACCTATCCAGAACACATTCACTCAGCTGTCAACCTCTCAACATACTGTCACCGTGTACAACCAACGAATAATCTGCCTTTGAGAACCCTCATAGTTTTTAAATCCCTATAATACATGAATATCAACGTCTGATTCCAACTCCACCACTCAAATTAACGTTACATCCCTCATACACAATCACCTCATTATAAATATTTCCATCGTTCTTCTGTGCCACATAGCAAAATCTGTACATCAGTAGTCAACCAACAACCATTCAATAACCGTAATACCGGTCATACATCTACAAGTCAAACATAATGCGCCTTATAAAATATGCACCATTATCAGGTGATACAGATAGTGCCAGCATCCTTTTTAATGTCTAAAACCGTCAATGCAGTCTAGAACTCCTGAAATTCAATTCAAAGCTGAGCCGCAACCTCGTAGATGCAAACCTTAATCTCACATGTCACACCGCATCTATCATGCTATATTGGGACTTAAGGCCTCCACTAGGTTTATGTTTTATATTGGGACTTGATGGTATGTTCGGATGGGGTCCTGGGGGCCCCAGGTATGTATTGGGTTGAGTTCGGACCTATTGGCACTTATAAGGAATGGCTGAAGTATGCTGGAGTCTGGTGAAACCGCACCTACGGTAATTGGGCCGCAGGTGCGACACAATAGAAGCGGCCCACTGGCCGCATATGCGAGATGGGGCTGGATGAGCTGAGGCCATAGGCGCGGTGGATCTTGCACAGGTGCGCAACCACAAATGAGAATTTCTTCTGTAGCAGCAGAGTTTCAAACACACACACACACACACACAAAAACACACACACCCCGTCATGGTTAAAAGTGGAACAAGTGATCTAATCACAACACAACTTGTTAATCATTCCCAACACCCCTATACAACCCATACTAAGTCTATAGAGCCTCTAAAAATACCAAAGAGTACAATGATATTGCCGGCAACAAGGCTCCGACTATACCTCAAAACACGAAAACACATACAAAACAAAGATGTACAACTCCGCCTCACCCTAATGTATGCAGGTGGAGGTGTAAGCACAATACCAAAACTCTACTCAAGAGGTTGTGCCTCCTCACCCTAATGTATGCGGGTGGAGGTATAACCACAGTATCAAAACCCTATACAAAGCGGGCATGACGCCTCACGCCAATATATGTGGGTGGAAATGCATCAACGAAACCAATACCTACACAAAGCGGTCATGCCTCCTCACCGCAATATATACATATGTGGGTAGTGGTGCAACAACAATACAAAAATCATACACATAGCGGCAATTCCGCCTAACCCCGATGTATGCGGGTGGAGGTGTAATCCCACTACACAATTTGGCATAATAATGTCCACATAAATCATGACTTGGAATCATAACATATAGATACACAATCCATAGTGTTGAGCACATCCTCAATTGATAATACAATATGATAAGAGCATTTGAAACATGTATTGAACATATATCTTTTTCATAAAACGTATTCGGAATACTCAAGTTGTAATAAATATCTTGGAACTTACAAGGATATTGGGGGTTCCAATTCTTAAAGAAGAGTTTAGCCAACATACCTCAATGGAGCTTCCTTAAACGCTAAAATGTTCCAGAATTCTTAGCAACTTCAATCTATGTTACAAATATAACAAGTTGAACCAAAATTAGGAAGATGATCATCATTGTAGCTCATTTGGGCATTTTATCAAACACTAGGTGTGCATTAAGGTTTCAAGGTCCTTTTATGGAGGATTTCATCATCCCACAACCCACTTTTTACCATTTCTAGCGCACAATCTCCCTACACCCTTTGATAACACATGCATGCAAAATAAACAACTCACATACCCAAGAATTATCTTGCTAATTACCCATTCTTAGAAAAGTTTGGAAATTAAGGGCTAGGATGTAGAATATTACCTCTAGGATGAATTAACTCTAGGGGTTCTCTACACTTGCCTCTCCATTGACTAAATTGACTCAGAAAGCAGTTAAGTTCCAATGGTCTGATGCTTGTGAAAGGAACTTCCAGGAGTTGAAATCGAGATTGACTACGGCGTCGGTGTTGACCCTGCCAGAGGGTACAAAAGGGTTAGTGTTATATTGTGATTCTTCAAGGATCGGGATTGGGTGTGTATTAATGTAACATGGAAAAGTTATAGCCTATGTTTCTAGGCAACTCAAAAATCATGAAAAGAATTATCCAACTCATCACTTAGAACTTGCGACGGTGGTGTTTGCATTGAAATTTTGGCGTCACTATTTGTATGTGGTCCATGTGGAGGTATTAATGGACCACAAGAGTCTTCCGTATATTTTCAAACAAAAGGAGCTGAATCTGAGGCAGAGAAGATGGCTTGAGTTACTCAAGGATTACGACATCGATATTCTATATCACCCGGGAAAAGCCAATGTTGTGGCGGATGCTCGTAGCTAGAAATCTATGGCGGACTTTGTGGCAAGGTGTCCGAATTGTCAGCAACTGAAGGTCGAACATCAACGGCCTGGTGAGTTGGCACAAAACATAGAAATTCCAATGTGGAAGTGGGAGATGACTAATATTGATTTTGTGGTAGGATTACCACGCACTCTGTGCAAGTTTAACTAAATTTGGGTGATCGTGGACCGAATCACAAAATCAACACACTTCTTGCTTGTTAAATCTACTGACACAGCGGAACAGTATACTCAGTTGTATATCAAGGAAATAGTTAGGCTACATGGCACTCCAGTTTCTATCATTTCCGATCGAGGGGCTCAGTTCACAGCCAATATTTGGAAGACATTTCAGCAAGGTTTGGGTACTCAGGTGAATCTTAGTACAACTTTCCATCCACAGACTGACGGGCAAGTAGAGCGGACTATTCAGACACTTGAGGATATGTTGTGTGCTTGTGTTCTTGACTTCAAGGGTGGCTGGGATGATCATTTTCCACTCATAGAGTTTGCTTTTAACAACCGCTTCCATGCTAGTATTCAAATGGCACCATTTGAGGCATTGTATGGTAGGAGATGTAGATCTCCCATCGAGTGGTTCGAAATTGGGGAAACAAAGTTTATAGGGCCAGACCTCATGCATCAGGTTATGGAAAAAGTTAAAATCATTAAGGAGCGGTTGAAAAGTGCTCAGAGTCATCAAAAATTCTATTCGGATGTGCGTCGCAGAGACTTAGAGTTCAAAGAAGATGGTTGGGTATTTCTGAAGGTTACCCCCATGAAGGGAATAATGCGGTTTATAAAGAAAGGAAAATTGAGTGCGAGGTATGTCAGGCCCTGCAAAATCATCCAGAGGAACGGTGAGGTGGCGTACAAGCTTGAGCTACCACCCGAGATGTCATTAGTGCACCCGATATTCCGTGTGTCCATGTTGAAGAAGGTAGTTAGAGATCTGTCTGCTATTGTGCCGATTGAGACCATTGAGGTTAATGAAGAATTGTTATATGAAGAAATTCTAGTAACCATTCTTGATAGACAAGTTCAAAGGTTGAGAAATAAAGAAATTGCCTCCTTGAAAGATTTATGGTGAAACCAGCAGGTTGAAGAGGCTTGGGAGGCCGAGGAAGAAATGAAGAAGAAGTATCCTTACTTGTTTTAATAGTTGTGTAATCCTTTCTTTTTGTGAACTTGTTGCCTATGCATTTTGTATCACTTGTTCAGTTAATGTAAAAGTGTTCCTTTTTATTATATGTTGCTTACATTAGGCCACGGTTGGTATTATTATGAGTTATGTTACATCGTTGGATTGTGTACATGTTTATAGGATGTGATTCTGGGGCTGTCTAACAGGTGGATAGGCCTAGTTACAAAGGAAACTCTGGCAAAATTTTTTGCAATTTAGGGAGTTAGTTCAATTTGGGTTTGCTAGTGTAGGGTATGAAATACTAAGTTGCATAAGGTACTAATAGTATATCCTGATCCTCATTCGAGGACGAATGATCTTAAGTAGTGGAGGATGTAAGGCCCCATAGCAGAACCACTCTGTGGACCGTAGACTGGTCGCAGAGTGGGACAGTATTCTGGGGCATTTCTTATGTCAATTTCGTAGTCATTATGCAACCGCATAACCGTTTTGCGGGCCGCATTCTTGTTACATATCATGCCTTGGGATTTTTCAAGGTGAGGTTCTGCGGTGCACTATGCGACCGCTGAACCATTTTGCGATGCATTATGCTACCACAGAACAGGTTTGCGGGCTGCATAGTGACCGTAGACAAGATCAATTCTTTTCCAATTTTGTCACCCCAATTTCTCAGTCATTTCACGGACCGCATAACTATTATACGGTCACATATGCCACCGCAGAACCCGTTTCGAAGCTTCATTTTTGGGGTTTTTAATCCCGATCCTATTCCGTTAAAACACCTACCTTGGACCAGTTTTATCATATGTTTTGATATTTTTAGAGTGAGAGAGAGGGTCCTGGAGGGAGGAAGTGATCTTTCATCAAAGTGCTCTTCAATTCTCACTTAAAACCTTGAAGATTATCAAGAGAGGAACCTAGGTCTTCTTCCTAAGAGCTAAGATTCTATCACCCAAACTCTTAATTTCAAAATGTAACTAGAATGGGCCATTAGTTAGGTAATTCATGGTGATGGGAGTGCTTACCTTGCATGCATGTGTTCCTAAGGTATGTGGGGAGGTTGTGAGTAAAAGATAGAAAAGAATGGGGTGTGGGTTGGTGGAGTCTTTGTCAAAAATAGCCTTAAAACATCGATGCATACCCTAGTGTTTGATAATATGCTTAAATGAGCTAGAATCATGACCGTCTTCCTAATTTTGCTCCAACTTGTTATATTTCTAAAATAGATTGAAGTTGCTAAGAATTTCAGATCATATTAGAGTCTAAGAAGCTCATTTGAGGTATGTTGGCTAAACCCCCTTCTTTTTAGAATCGAATCGATGTTCATGTAATTGGAGTAAANGTGTTCTTAGAGTTGGGGAGCAATTGTTAACCATTACCAATCAATTCTTACTCAATCATTGAGGATTAACGAAGTAAGTCTTCACCCTAAAGGTAAGAATTTATGTCCTAGCTCTCAATTTCGAAATTTTGTAAAAATAGGGTAATTAGAGAGGCAATTATTGGGTGGGGGGTTGTTGTCTTGCATGCATGTATCCTTGAAGTATGCGGGAAGCGTGTGAGCTAAAAATGGTAGAGAGTGGGTTGGGAAATGATGGAAGCTTCCACAAAAGAGCCTTAGAACCTTAATGCACACCTAGTGTTTGATAAAATGCTCAAATGAGCTAAAACCAAGATCATCTTCCTAATTTTTTGTTCAACTTGTCATATTTCTAAAATAGATTGAAGTTGCTAAGAATTCTGGATCATTTTAGAGTTGAGAAGCTCAATTGAAGTATGCTGGCTAAACCCCCTTCTTCTTAGAATAGAATCCCACGGTGTTCATGTAATTGGAGTAAGTCCTTGATCATTAATGAATTGGCTTTTCCTAGTGTGGTTGTGTTGAAGGATGTTTGTTCAATGTTTATTCTAAATGCTTCATCATGTCATCTTGCCATTTGAGAATATGTTCAAAAATGCGACATATGTGTTAGGAATATTAAAACTTCATGTCAAGACCGAAATAAAGGTTGTTATGCCAGATTGTATGAAAGGCCTCTATGTGCCTAAGACTTCCTAAATTGCTCATATGTGAATTAATGTCTTGAATGGGAAGCCCTATTGATGTTGATAATGATAATGATATTCGAACGTGGAAAAGGGAACTGGAACTATGAAATACTGCCAAGTGCCAATAATGACTTTGTAATTTGTTAAGAAGTACGATGTGAGATGATTGACTGAAAAAGGTAATGTCTCAAATGAGATGGCCTAGCCGATCAGGCTGAGATCAGACTCCGTGTAAGAACACGGTGGTATTGTGGATGAAATTGTGAAAATGGTTGATATCTCAAATGAGATGGTCTAGCCGATCGGGCCATGATGACGCCATGTCGCACACATGGTGGTATTGTGCTGGACATTATAATGAAATTGTGGTAATATCTCAAATGAGATGACCTAGCAGATCGGGTCGAGATCGGACTCCGTGTAAGAATACGAAGGTATTGTGAATTGTGGAATATCGATACTAAAGATCACCCAACCTAATAATATGGAAATTGACTCGAAAACGTATATGATCCTTAACTTGTTGTTTTAATATTATTTGAAGCCCTTATTGAATTCTTGACTATTCCTCTCATATTCTGATTCATTCTATTTAGTTGGTGTTTAGCTTTACATACTAGTGCTATTCGACGGTACTAACGTCCCTTTTGCCAGGGGCGCTCCATATTTAAATGGATGCAGGTGGTTACATAGCAGACAATGTTTATCACAGATAGTGATGCATCCTCTTCTAAGCAGACTCGATGAGCCCCATTACGTTCTGGGGTCATGTATTGTACCTTTTGTTTATATTGTGGTCACTTTTTGAGATATAGTCGGGGCCTTATTGCCGGCACCATCTTTAATCTCTTTTGTATCTTTAGAGACTCCGTCGACATTATACCGATTTTATATGGGTGTTGGAAATGTTAAACAGGTATATGTTGTGTTTGATCACTTGTTCCACTCAGACTATAAGAATTTGTGTATTTTGAGACTTAAAGGCGGAATAGTTAATGAAACGATTTAATGTTGTATGTATGAACTTCCTTCTGTCTAATTAATGAAATCATGTCTTTTATTGATCATGGGTGAGTTGGGTAGAAAGTATCTAACAGGCTTGTTTGACCGGGTACACTCGGTTGAGCGCCGGTCATGCCTCCCGGCGACAGGACGTGACACTCATTCTAAAAATATCAGGTTTTAGCTCAAAAATGGTCCATTGCGCCTATTTAATGGAAGTAGGGTCGGGTTTTAAAAACCCAAAAATAAAGCTCCGGAACAAGATCTGCGGTCCGCAGAGTAGGCCGCACAATTGCCCTCTGGAACTGGGAAAAACTGACTAGGTCTGCGGCCATTATGCGACACACAGACATATTCTGCAGTCGCATAATGCACCGCAGAACTGGTCTGCAGTCACATAATGCACCGCAAACCTGATCTCAAAACTCGCCTCACCTGCTTCACTCTACGGCCATTATGTATTCCGTAGAGTGATTCTGCGGCCGCATAGTGGGCTGCAGAAATGTATTTTCCTGCCTAAAATTTTCCTTTATTTGCCAGCCCAGTATTCAACCCAAAAAGTCCGAACCATGGCGAGCAAGCTCGCCGCGAAGAATTTCTACAATCCCCAAACACGTAAGCCTACTTTGGCACCACGAAACCTCATGTTTTAGGAAAGCTTTTGCGGGGCCTTGCAGTACTTTATTAGTAATGAAGTCCCTTTTACCTGGGGATGCTGCGTTTCATGCCCGTAGGTCCCGATAGACAGGTTGATAGTCCTCCTAGTAGGCTATATTCTCAGTGGAAGGTGTTGGTGCACTCCACTTGCTCCGGAGTTGCCTATTTGGTCAATATGCTCTGGACATGTATTGATTGGTATGGCGGGGCCCTGTCCCGGCCATTATGATTTTTATGTACTCTTAGAGGCTTGTAGACAGATGTCATGTATATCGATACTTGTATGGCCTTGTCGGCCTATGTTTTGAGTGAACAAATGATCATGTCGGCCTTATAGGCCCTTATGTCACATGTATAAGATTCTATATCATGCTGGATCTTCCTATGTTGAGTATTCCTTAACGTTTTATTCCGGTTATCTCATGATGGACCTTCTATCCTATTTACCCATGATGGTGTGATAAGAAAGATATGTTACGTAGGTACTCGGTTGAGTAAGGCACAGGGATCCCTTCGCGGCCCTCCGATTTGGGTTGTGACACTAAGGCCTTTTAAGGAGCCATCTAAATACTTGATCGGTAGCTATTGTTGTAGGCGAACTCTTGAAGTAGTTAGAACTGATCCCATGAACCACCGAAATCCATAACACGGGCACAAAGCATATCCTCCAAGATCATAATGGTGCGCTCGGACTACCCGTTTGTCTTGGGTATGAAATATTCTACTCAACTCAACATGTGTTCCTAACTCACACTGCACAACTCTCTAGAAATACAATGTAAAGAGCGTGCCTTGATCGGAGATAATGTGCACCGGCACACCATGGAGATGAACAATCTCACGTATATCGATCTGAATCATCTGCTCTGAAGAATAGGTAGTCACAACCGGAATGAAGTGTGCATACTTTGTCAGTCTATCCACAGCAACCCACACTGCGTCAAATTTATTCAAAGTCTGTGGGAGCCCAACAACTAAATCCATGGTAATACGAACCCAATTCCACTATGGAATCTCAAGTCTCTAAAGCAAAGCGCCCGACCTCTGACGCTAGTACTTCACCTGCTGACGGCTCAAACACCAACCCACATACTCTACTACATATTTCTTCATTCTTCTCCACCAATAGTGCTGACTCAAATCCTGATACATCTTGGTGACACCTGGATGAATGGAATACCTCGAAGTGTGGGCCTCCTCAAGGATAGACTCATGAAACCCATAGACATTGGGCACACATATCCGGCCCTACATCTGGAACACCCTATCATCTCTAATAGAAACCTCCTTGGCATCGCCGTGCTTTATTGTCTCCTTAAGGGCAAGCAAATAAGATTCATCATACTGACGCACTTTAATGCGCTCATAAAGAGAAGACTGAGAAACGACGCAAGCAAGTGTCACGTCCCAAACTCGGGGAGCGCGACTGGCACTGAAACGAGATAACCCGGCCGAGCAAGCATGTACATTACCTTCTACCAAAACTTATTCAAGAATAATAGTAAACTCCAATTCATTAAAGAAGAGGTGAGGAGGATCAAATAAACAACAACTCAAACTCATTATCAGTAGTTACATCATTAATAAGTTTCAAAATACATATTCTTTCATAGTTTTATGTGGAACGTGTGATACAATTACAACATTACCAATTTGACTATCCCCATACCAACATACCACCCATGGTATGTCTACGGAGCCTCTATTAGATACAAAAGAGTACAATAATAGTGCCGGCAACAAGGCTCCGACTATACCTCAAAACATGGTGATAAAATGAACGAATGATACATGACCCCGAGTGAAGTGGGGCTCACCAAATCAACTGGGAAAAGAGTGTAGTGCTATCGCTGATCAGTGTCACCTGCTGTGGAACCACCTGCATCTATTAAAGATGCAGCGCCTCTGGAAAAAGGGACGTTTGTACTGTCGAATAGTACTATTATATATGACTAAACACTCTCTTAAAGAAACGAGCAGTAATGCAAGTAAGGACAGTCATAATATCAGTTAAAGACTCAAACAATTACCAAATATCAAATTAGATATAAGTTAAGTTTTAAATAAATTTCCAAATTTTAAGTTGGGAAATCTTTGGTACCGATATACCACTATTCACAATACCTATTACGATTTCCAATATAGTCACCACCATGTGTGCGGCATGGCATCCGATCACGACCCGATAGGCTAGGCCGTCTAATGCGATACATCAACCAAATCACAATTTCAATAATAATTCTAACACAGTTACCGCCATGTGTGTGGCATGGCGTCCAATCATGATCCGATTGGCTAGGACGTCTCATGTGAGATATCACCCTTTTCTATCAATTATCTTGTTTCATATTTCTTGCAAATCTCTTCATTTCATTGGCACTAATGGTCACAATTGTATTATTTCTCTTGGCACATTTGCAGTGTTTCATATTTCACATTTCACATTACATGATTCATATTTTATGTTTCGTATATCATGCAAACCTTTTTACTTTCAACCATTATCATGGACTTTCCAACAACAAGGCCTTTCTATTCATGACATTTAAGCACACATTTGAGCAAATAGGAGTTTTAGGCACATTACGATTTCTTACACAAGCTTTCATTAGCTTTCTTTTGAAATACAATCTGAGGTCAAGGCATTTAGATATGAAAGGCCTACTTTGAACACATTCTCAAATAGTATTTCAACATAACATGAGCATTTAAATTACATATTGATCACGGATGTCTTTTGACACCAGCTTATCCGGGTAATCGATTCACAATAAGCAACTCTGGACTTACATGGATA
>AWOL01S0025989.1:2256-19588 GCA_000715115.1 Nicotiana otophora | reverse complement strand
AGAATCGGATCGCCTAAAAATTTTCCAGGTCATTAAGTATGACCTAAAGAACCATAATCACCGCCCCGCCATGACCGTTCCTCGTTTTGTTGCATTTTACAGCCAAAAAACTAGAAATCCGCCATATTCCCATATTTTCGTGTGCTGTAGCCCATGCCTTCCCAGTGGGTAGGGCCGCCCAGACCCGAATAGTTTAAAATTCTTCCGGGCCATCGAATATGATCTAAGGAACCATAGACTCTGCCCGCCATGAACGTTCCTCATTTATTTGCGTTTTACGGCCAAAAAACTAGAATTTCGCTCGATTCCCATATTTTCGTGTGCTATTGCCAACGCCTTCCGAGTGGGCCCAGGCCCCCCGAACCGGATCTCCTAAAATTTTTTCGGGTAATCAAATATGACCTAAGGAACCATAGTCACCGCCCCGCCATGACCGTTCCTCAAGTTTTGCATTTTTTGGCCAAAAAACTAGAATTTCTCCTGATTCCCATATTTTCGTGTGCTATAGCCCACGCCTTCCCGGTAAGTAGGGCCCCCCGGAGCCGGATAGCCTAAAAATTTTTCGGGTCATCAAATACAACCTAAGGAACCATAGTCATGGCCCCGCCATGACCGTTCCTCGTGTTGTTGCATTTTACAGCCAAACAACTAGCACTTTGCCCGATTCCCATTTTTTTGTGTGCTATAGTCCACTCCTTCTAAGTGGGCCCCGGCCCCCCGCAACCGGATCGCCTAATATTATTCCAGGCCATTAACTACGACCTAAAGAACCATAGTCACTGCCCCGCCATGATCGTTCCTCATTGTTTTCTTTTTTCGGCCTACAAGGTAGAATTCCGCCCGACTCCCATATTTTCAGGTGCTATAGCCCACGCCTTCCAAGTGGGTCGGGCCCCCAGACTCTGATCACCTAAAATTTTCCGGGCCATCAAATACGACCTAAGGAACCATAGTCATTGCCCAGCCATGATCGTTCCTGATGTTTTGTGTTTTAATGGCCAAAAAACTAGAATTCCACCCGATTCCCATATTTTCATGTGCTATAGCCCACGCCTTCCAAGTGCTCCAGGGACCCCCGGACCCCGAACGCCTAAAATTTTTCCGGGCCATCAAATACGACCTAAGGAACCATAGTCACCGCCCCTCCATGATCGTTCCTCATTTTTTTGCATTTTACTGCCAAAAAACTAAAATTCCGCCCGATACCCATATTTTCGTGTGCTATAGCCCATGCCTTCCAAGTGGTCCTGGGACCCCCCGGCCCTGATCGCCTAAAATTTTTCCGGGCCATCAAATACGACCTAAGGAATAATAGTCAACGCCCATCCATGATTGTTCCTCATGTTTTGCGTTTTAATGGCCAAAAAACTAGAATTCCACCAGATTCCCATATTGTGCGTGTGCTATAGCCCACTCCTTCAAAGTGCTCCCGGGACCCCCGGACCCCGATCCCCTAAATATTTTTCCGCGCCATCATATACGACCTAAGGAACCATAGTAACTGCCCCGCCATGATCGTTCCTCTTGTTTTTGCATTTTACGGCCAAAAAACTTAAATTCCGCCCGATTCCCATATTTTCGTGTGCTATAGCCCACGCCTTCCAAGTTGTCCCCGGACCCCGATCGCCTAATATTTTTCTGGGCCATCAAATACGACCAAAGGAACCATAGTCACCGCCCCTCCATTTTTGTTCCTCATGTTTTGTATTTTACAGCCAAAGAACTAAAATTTCGCCCGATTCCCATATTTTCGTGTGCTATAGCCCAGGGGCCCCGGTACCACTTGGAAGGCGTGGGCTATAGCACACGAGAATATGGGAATCGAGCGAAATTCTAGTTATTTGGCCGAAAAATGCAAAACATGAGGAATGATCATGGCGGGACAGTAAATATAGTTCCTTATGTCGTATTTCATTGCCCGGAGAAATTTTAGGCGATCCGAGTCCGGGGGGCCGGACCACTCGGATAGCGTGGGCAATAGCTCACGAAAATAAGGGAATCAGATGGAATTCTAGTTTTTTGGCCATAAAACGGAAAACCTAAGGAACAATCATGGCGAGACGGTAAATGTGGTTCCTTAGGTCATATTTAATAGCCCGGAAAACTTTTAGGCGATCCGAGACCGTGGAGGTCGGCCCACTCGGAAGGCGTGGGCTATAGCACACGAAAATATGGGAATCAAGCCAAATTCTAGTTTTTTGGCCGAAAAACGCAAAAAATGAGGAACGATCACAGCGGGGCGGTGACAATGGTTCCTTAGGTGGTATTTGATGGCCAGAAATATTTTTAAGAAATCGGGGTCCGGGGGTCCCTGAACCACTTAGAAGGCGTGGGCTATAGCACACGAAAATATGAAAATCGGGGGGAATTCTAGTATTTTCGCTGTAAAATGCACAAAATGAGAAAAGGTCATGGCAGGGCATTGAATATGGTTCCTTAGGACTCCGGGGGGCCTGGGCCTACTCTGAAGGCGTGGGCTATAGCACACGAAAATATGGGAATCGGGCAAAATGCTAGTTTTATGGCCATAAAACGCAAACACTCGAGGAACGGTCATGGAGGGGCGGTGACAATGGTTCCTTAGGTCGTATTTAATGACCCAGAAAAATTTTAGGCGATTCGGTTCCGGGGGGGCTGGGGCCACTCGGAAGGCGTGGGCTATAGCACATAAAAATATGGGAATCGGGCGAAATTCTAGTTTTTAGCCGTAAAACGCAAACAAACGAGGAACGGTCATGGAAGGCGGAGACTATGGTTCCTTAGGTTGTATTCGATGACTCAGAAAAATTTTTTAACTATCCGAGTCCGGTCGGCCCTACCCACTAAAAAGGCGTGGGCTGCACATGAAAATATGGGAATCGGGCGGAATTCTAGTTTTTGGCCGTAAAATGCAAAACAATGAGGAACGGTCATGGTGGGGTGGTGAATATGGTTCATTGGGTCAAATTTTGACCCGGAAAAATATTAGGCGATCCAGTTTCGGGGGGCCCGGGCCCACTCGGAAGGCGTGGGCTATAGCACACGAAAATATGGGAATCGGGCGAAATTCTAGTTCTTTGGCCGTAAAACGCAAAAATATGAGGAACTATCATGTAGGGGCGGTGACTATGGTTCCTTAGGTCATATTCGATGGCCCGGAAAAAGTTTAAACTATCCGGGTCCGGGCGACCCTACCTACTGGGAAGGAGTGGGATGCACACGAAAATATGGGAATCGAGCGAAATTCTAGTTTTTTTTATGTTAAACACAAATAAATAGAGCAACGGTTATGGAGAGGTGGTGACTATGGTTCATTAGGTCGTATGTGATAGCCCAAAAATATTTTAGTGGATCCAAGTCCGGTGGGACAGACCTAATCAGAAACCGTGGGTTATAACACACAAAAATATGGGAATCAGGCGGAATTCTAGATTTTTGGCCGTAAAACGCAAAAAATGAGGAACGATTATGGCGGGGTGGTGACTATGGTTCCTTAGGTCATACTTGATGTCCAGGAAAATTTTTAGGCGATCCGGTATCGGGGGGCCCGGGCCCACTCGGAAGGCGTGGGCTATAGCACACGAAAATATGGGAATCGGGCGAAATTCTAGTTCTTTGGCCGTAAAACGCAAAAACATGAGGAACGGTCATGTCGGGGGTCATGGCGGGGTGGTGAATATGATTCCTTAGGTCGTATTTGATGGCCCATAAATATTTTAGGTGATCGGGGTCCAGGGGTCCCGGTACCACTTGGAAGGCGTGGGCTATAGCACACGAAAATATGGGAATCGAGCGGAATTCTAGTTATTTGGCCGAAAAATGCAAAACATGAGGAATGCTCATGGAGGGACAGTAAATATAGTTCCTTAGGTCGTATTTAATTGCCCGGAGAAATTTTAGGCGATCCGAGTCCGGGGGGCCGGACCACTCGGATGGCGTGGGCAATAGCTCACGAAAATAAGCGAATCGGATGGAATTCAAGTTTTTTGGCCATAAAATGTAAACCTGAGGAATGATCATGGCGGGACGGTAAATATGGTTCCTTAGCTCATATTTAATATCCCGGAAAAATTTTAGGCGATCCGAGTCTGTGGAGGTCGGCCCACTCGGAAGGCGTGGGCTATAGCACACGAAAATATGGGAATCAATCCAAATTCTAGTTTTTTGGCCGAAAAACGCAAAAAATGAGGAACGATCACAGTGGGGCGGTGACAATGGTTCCTTAGGTGGTATTTGATGGCCAGAAATATTTTTAAGCAATCGGGGTCCGGGGGTCCCTGAACCACTTAGAAGGCGTGGGCTATAGCACACGAAAATATGAAAATCGGGGGGGAATTCTAGTATTTTCGCTGTAAAATGCACAAATGAGAAAAGGTCATGGCGGGGCATTGACTATGGTTCCTTAGGACTCCGGGGGGTCCGGGCCCACTCTGAAGGCGTGGGGTATAGCACACGCAAATATGGGAATCGGGCGAAATCCTAGTTTTATGGCCGTAAAATGCAAAAACTCGAGGAACGGTCATGGAGGGGCGGTGACAATGGTTCCTTAGGTCGTATTTGATGACCCGGAAAAATTTTAGGCGATTCAGTTCCGGGGGGCTGGGCCCACTCGGAAGGCGTGGGCTATAGCACATAAAAATATGAGAATCGGGCGAAATTCTTGTTTTTAGCCGTAAAATGCAAACCAATGAGGAACGGTCATGGAAGGCGGAGACTATGGTTCCTTAGGTTGTATTCGATGGCTCATAAAAATTTTAAACTATCCGAGTCCGGTCGGCCCTACCCACTAAGAAGGCGTGGGCTGCACATGAAAATATGGGAATCGGGCGGAATTCTAGTTTTTGGTCGTAAAACGCAAAACAATGAGGAACGGTCATGGCGGGGTGGTGAATATGGTTCATTGGGTCAACTTTTGACCCGGAAAAATATTAGGCGATCCGATTTCGGGGGTCCCGGGCCCACTCGGAAGGCGTGGGCTATAGCACACGAAAATATGGGAATCGGGCGAAATTCTAGTTCTTTGGCCGTAAAACGCAAAAACATGAGAAACGATTATGGCGGGGTGGTGACTATGGTTCCTTAGGTCATATTTTATGTCCAGGAAAAATTTTAGGCGATCCGGGTCCGAGGAGCCCGGGCCTACTCGGAAGGCGTAAAACACAATAAAATGCAATTCTAGTTTTTTGGCCGTAAAACGCAATAAAACGAGGAACGGTCATGACAGGGCGGTGACTATGTTTCTTTAGGTCATATTTTATTGCCCAAAACAATTTTAGGCGATTAGGGTCTGGGGGTCCCGGAACCACTTGGAAGGCGAAGGCTATCGAAAATATGGGAATCGGGCGTAATTCTAGTTTTTTGGACGTAAAACACAACAAAACGAGGAATGGTCATGGCAGGGCGGTGACTATGGTTCATAGGTCATATTTGATGGCCCGGAAAAATTTTAGGCGATCCGAGTCCGGGGGGCTCGAACCACTCGGAAGGCATGGGCTATAGCACACGAAAATATGGGAATCAGGCGGAATTCTAGTTTTCTGGCTGAAAAAAGAACAAAATGAGGAAAGGTCATGGCGGGGCAGTGACTATGGTTTCTTAGGTCGTATTTGATGGCCTGGAAAAATTTTAGGAGATCCGGCTCCGGAGGGCCTACCCACTGGGAAGGCGTGGGCATTAGCACACGAAAATATGGAAATCGGGTGAAATTCTAGTTTTTTGGGCGAAAAACGCAAAAATTGAGGAACGATCATGGCGGGGCGCTGACTGTGGTTCCTTTGGTCAAATTTGATGGCCCAAAAAATTTTTAGGAGATCAGGGTCCGGGGGTCCCGGTACCATTAGGAATGCGTGGGCTATAGCACACGAAAATATGGGAATCGGGCGGAATTCTAATTTTTTGGCCGAAAAACGCAAAACCTAAGGAATGATCATGGCGGGATGGTGAATATTGTTCCTTAGGTTGTATTTAATGGACCAAAACAATTTTAGGCGATCCGAGTCCGGGGGGCCGGCCAACTCGGATGGCGTGGGCTATAGCACAGGAAAATATGGGAATCAGGCGAAATTCTAGTTTTTTGGCTGAAAAACGCAAACATTGAGGAACGATCATGGCGGGGCGGTGACTATGGTTCCTTAGGTTGAATTTGATGGCCCGTAAAAATTGTAGGAGATCGGGGTCCGAGAGTCCCGGTACAACTTGGAAGGCATGGGCTATAGCACACGAAAAATATGGTAATCGGGCGGAATTCTAGTTTTTTGGCCGTGAAATGCAAAGAATGAGGAACGATCATGGTGGGGCAGTGACTATGGTTCCTTAGGTCGTATTTGATGGCCCAAAAAAATTTTAGGCAATCGTGGTCCGGGGGTCCCAGGACCACTTGGAAGGCGTGGGCTACATAGCACACAAAAATATGCGAATCGGGCGTAATTCTAGTTCTTTGGCCGTAAAATGCAAAAACCAAGGAACGGTCATGGCAAGGAAGTGACTATGGTTCTTTAGGTCGTATTTGATGGCCCAGAAAAATTTTAGGCGATCCGAGTCCGAGGGGCCCGACCCACTCGGAAGGCGTGGGCTATAGCTCACTAAAATATGGGAATCGGGTGGAATTCTAGGTTTTTGGCCGTAAAATGCAAAACATGAGGAAAGGTCATGGCAGGGCAGTGACTATGGTTCCTTAGGTGGTATTTGATGGCATGGAAAAATTGTAGGCGATCCAGCTCTGGGAGGCCTACACACTGGGAAGGCGTTGGCTATAGCACACGAAAATATGGGAATCGGGAGAAATTCTAGTGTTTTTGCCGAAAAGCGCAAAAATTGAGGAACGATCATGACGGGACGGTGACTATGGTTCCTTAGGTCGAATTTGATGGCCCGGAAAAATATTGGGAGATCGGGGTCCAGGAGTCCCGGTACCACCTGGAAGGCGTGGGCTATAGCACCCGAAAATATGGGAATCCGGCGAAATTCTAGTTTTTTGGCCGAAAAACGCAAAACGTGAGGAACGATCATGGAAGGACAGTGAATATGGTTCCTTAGGTCGTATTTAATGGCCCAAAAATTTTTTAGGCGATCCGAGTCCGGGGGGCCGGCCAACTCGGATGGCGTGGGCTATAGCACACGAAAATATGGGAATCGGGCTGAATTCTAGTTTTTTGGCCGTAAAATGCAAAGAATGAGGAACGATCATGGCGGGGCGGTGACTATGGTTCCTTAGGTTGTATTTGATGGTCTGAAAAATTTTTACGCGATCGGGGTGCGGGGGTCCTAGGACCTCTTGGAAGGCGTGGGCTATATAGCACACGAAAATATGCGAATCGGGCGGAATTCTCGTTCTTTGGCCGTAAAATACAAAACAATGTGGAACGGCCATGGCAGGGTGGTGACTATGGTTCTTTAGGTCATATTTGATGGCCCGGAAAATTTTTAGGCGATACGAATTCTTGTTTTTTGGCCGTAAAATGAAAGAAATGAGGAAAGGTCATGGCAGGGCATTGACTATTGTTCCTTAGGTCGTATTTGATGGCCTGGAAATATTTTAGGCGATCCGGCTCCGGGGGGCCTACCCACTGGAAAGACGTGGACTATAGTGCACGAAAATATGGGAATCAAGCGAAAGTCTAGTTTATTTGCCGAAAAACGCAAACGATGAGGAATGGTCATAGTGGGGAGGTGACTATGGTTCCTTAGGTCGTATTTGATGGTCCGTAAAAATGTTAGGTGATCGGGGTCCAGGGGTCTCGGAACCACTTGGAAGGCATGGGCTATAGCTCACAAAAATATGGGAATCGGGCGAAATTCTAGTTTTTTTGCCGAAAAACGTAAAACATGAGAAATGATCATGGCGGGATGATAAATATAGTTCCTTAGGTCGTATGTAATGGCCCGGAAACATTTTAGGCGATTTGAGTCCGGGGGGGCCGGCCCACTCGGAAGGCATGGGCAATAGCTCACGAAAATATGGGAATCGGATGGAATTCTAGTTTTTTCTCCATAAAATGGAAAACCGGAGGAACGATCATGGCGGGACAGTAAATATCATTCCTTGGGTCGTATTTAATAGCCCGAAAAAATTTTAGGCGATCCGATTCCGTGGGGGCCGGCCCACGGAATATGGGAATCAAGCGAAATTCTAGTTTTTTGCCGAAAAACGCAAAAAATGAGGAACGATCACAGCGGGGCGGTGACAATGGTTCCTTAGGTTGTATTTGATGTCCAGAAAAAATTTTAAGCAATCGGGGTCCGGGGGTCCCTGAACCACTTGGAAGGCGTGGGCTATAGCACGCGAAAATATGAAAATCGGGGGGAATTCTAGTTGTTTAGCTGTAAAATGCACAAAATGAGAAAAGGTCATGGCGGGGCATTGACTATGGTTCCTTAGGACTCCGAGGGGCCCGGGCCCACTCGGATGGCGTGGGCTATAGCACACGAAAATATGGGAATCGGGCGAAATGCTAGTTTTATGGCCGTAAAACGCAAAAACTCGAGGAACGGTCATGGAGGGGCGGTGACAATGGTTCCTTAGGTCATATTTGATGACCCGGAAAAATTTTAGGCGATTCGGTTCTGGGGGGGCTGGGCTCACTCGGAAGGCGTGGGCTATATCACATGAAAATATGGGAATCGGGCGAAATTCTAGTTTTTTGGCCGTAAAACGCAAAAAAACAAGGAACGGTCATTGCAGGCGGAGATTATGGTTACTTAGGATGTATTCGATGGCCTATAAAAATTTTAAACTATCCAAGTCCGGGCGGCCCTACCCACTGGGAAGGCGTGGGCTGCACACGAAAATATGGGAATCAGGCGGAATTCTAGTTTTTTGGCCGTAAAACGCAAACAAACGAGGAACGGTCATGGAGGGGCGGTGACTATGGTTCATTAGGTCAAATTTTGACCCGAAAATATATTAGGCGATGCGGTTTCGGGGGGCCCGAGCCCACTCGGAAAGCGTGGGCTACAACACACGAAAATATGGGAATTGGGCAAAATTCCAGTTCTTTGGCCGTAAAACGCAAAAACATAAGGAACGTTCATGGTGGGGCGGTGACTATGGTTCCTTAGGTCATATTCGATGGTCCGGAAAAAGTTTAAACTATCCGGGTCCGGGCGACCCTACCTACTAGGAAGGCGTTGCCTGCACACGAAAATATGAGAATCGAGCGAAATTCTAGTTTTTTTGACGTTAAACACAAATAAATCGAGGAACGATTATGGCGGGGCAGTGACTATGGTTCATCGGGTCATATGTGATGGCCCGAAAACATTTTAGGTGATCCGAGTCCGGTGGGCCTGACCTAATCAGAAGTCGTGGCTATAACAGACAAAAATATGGGAATCGGGCGGAATTTTAGATTTTTGGCCGTAAAATGCAAAAAATGAGGAACGATTATAGCGGGGTGGTGACTATGGTTCCTTAGGTCGTATTTGATGGCCAGGAAAAATTTTAGGCGATCCGGGTCCGGGGGGCCCGGGCCTACTCGAAAGACGTGGGCTATAGCACATGAAAATATGGGAATTAGCCGAAATTCTAGTTTTTAGGCCGTAAAACGCAATAAAACGAGGAACGGTCATGACAAGGAGGTGACTATGTTTCTTTAGGTCATATTTGATTGCCCGGAAATATTTTGGGCGATTAGGGTCCGGGGGTCCCGGAACCAGTTGGAAGGCGTGGGCTATAGCACACGAAAATATGAGAATCGGGCGGAATTCTAGTTTTTTGGATGTAAAACGAAAAGAACTGAGGAACGGTCATGGCAGGGCGGTGACTATGGTTCTTTAGGTTGTATTTGATGGCCGAAAAAAATTTTAGGCAATCCGAGTCCGGGGTGCCCGACCCACTCGGAATGCGTGGATAGCACACGAAAATATGGGAATCAGGCGGAATTCTAGTTTTTTGGCCGTAAAATGCAAAAAATGAGGAAAGGTCATGGCGGGGCAGTGACTATGGTTCCTTAGGTCGTATTTGATGGTCTGGAAAAATTTTAGGCGATCCGGCTCCGGGGGGACTACCCTCTCGGAAGGCGTGGGCTATAGTACACGAAAATATGGGAATCGGGCAAAATTCTAGTTTTTGGCCGAAAAATGCACAAATTGAGGAACGATCATGGCGGGGCGTTGACTATGGTTCCTTAGGTCGAATTTGATGGCCCGGAAAATTTTTAGGAGATCAGGGTCCGGGGGTCCCGATACCACTTGGAAGGCGTGGGCTATAGCACACGAAAATATGGAAATCGGGCGGAATTCTAGTTTTTTGGCCGAAAAACGCAAAACATGAGGAACGATTATGGCGGGACGGTGAATATTGTTCCTTAGGTCATATTTAATGGACCGAAAAAATTTAGGCGATCCGAGTCCGGGGGGGCCGGCCAACTCGGATGGCATGGGCTATAGCACACGAAAATATGGGAATCGGGCAGAATTCTAGTTTTTTGGCCGTAAATTGCAAAGAATGAGGAATGATCATGGCGGAGGGGTGACAATGGTTCCTTAGGTCGTATTTGATGGCCCGAAAAATTAATATGCGATCGGGGTGCGGGGGTCCCTGGACCTTTTGGAAGGCGCGGGCTATATAGCACACGCAAATATGCGAATCGGGCGGAATTCTCGTTCTGTGGCCGTAAAATGCAAAAACATGAGGAATGGTCTTGGCAGTGCAGTTACTATGGTGCTTTAGGTCGTATTTGATGGCCCGGAAAAATTTTACGCGATCCAAGTCCGGGGGCTCGACCCACTCGGAATGCGTGGGCTATAGCACACGAAAATATGGAAATCAGGCGGAATTCTAGTTTTTTGGCCGTAAAATGCAAAACATGAGGAAAGGTCATGGCGGGGCAGTGATTATGGTTCCTTAGGTCGTATTTGATAGTCTGGAAAACTTTTAGGCGATCCGGCTCCGGGGGGACTACCCTCTGGGAAGGCGTGGGCTATATTACACGAAAATATGGGAATCGGGCGAAATTCTAGTTTTTGGCCGAAAAATGCACAAATTGAGGAACGATCATGGAGGGGCGTTGACTATGGTTCCTTAGGTCGAATTGGATGGCCCGGAAAATTTTTAGGAGATCAGGGTCCGAGGGTCCCGGTACCACTTGGAAGGCGTATAGCACACGAAAATATGGAAATCGGGCGAAATTCTAGTTTTTTGGCCGAAAAATGCAAAACATGAGGAACGATCATGGCGGGATGGTGAATATTGTTCCTTAGGTAGTATTTAATGGACCAAAAAAATTCAGGCGATCCTAGTCCGGGGGGCCGGCCAACTCGGATGGCCTGGGCTATAGCACACGAAAATATAGGAATCGGGTAGAATTCTAATTTTTTGGCCGTAAAATGCAAAGAATGAGGAACAATCATGGCGGGGCGATGACAATGGTCCTTAGGTCGTATTTGATGGCCCAGAAAAATTTTACACGATCGGGGTGCGGGGGTCGCTGGACCTCTTAGAAGGCGTGGACTATATAGCTCACGAAAATAAGTGAATCGGGCGGAATTCTCGTTCTGTGGCCGTAAAATGCACAAAAATGAGGAACGGTCATGGCAGTGCATTGACCATGGTTCTTAAGGTCGTATTTGATGGCCCGGATAAATTTTAGGCGATCCGAGTCCGGGGACACGGCCCACTCGGAATGCGTGGGCTATAACACACGAAAATATGGGAATCGGGCGGGATTCTAGTTTTTTGACCGTAAAATGCAAACAATGAGGAAAGGTCATGGAGGGGCGGTGAATATGGTTCCTTAGGTCATATTTGATGGCCCGTAAAAATTTTACGCGATCGGGGTGCGGGGGTTCCTGGACCTCTTGGAAGGCGTAGGCTATATAGCACACGGAAATATGCGAATCGGGCGGAATGCTCATTCTGTGGCCGTAAAATGCAAAAACATGAGGAACGGTCATAGTAGTGCAGTAACTATGGTTCTATAGGTCGTATTTGATGGCCCGAAAAAAGTTTAGGCGATCCGAGTCCGGGGGGCCCGGCCCACTCAGAATGCGTGGGCTGTAGCACACGAAAATATGAGAATCGGGCAGAATTCTAGTATTTTGGCCGTAAAATGCAAAACATAAGGAAAGGTCATGGCGGGGTGGTAACTATGGTTCCTTAGGTCATATTTGATGGCCTGGAAATATTTTAGGCGCTCCGACTCCGAGGGGCCTAACCATTGGGAAGGCGTGGGCTATAACACACGGAAATATGGAAAACGGGCGAAATTCTAGTTTTTTGGGCCGAAAAATGCAATAAATGAGGAACGGTCATGGCGGAGCGGTGACTATGGTTCCTTAGGTCGTATTGGATGGCCCGGAAAAATTTTACGGATCGGGGTGTGGGGGTCCCTGGACCTTTTGGAAAGCGTGGGCTATATAGCACACAAAAATATGCGAATCGGGCGGAATTCTCATTCTGTGGCCATAAAATGCAAAATAATGAGGAACGGTCATGACAGTGCAGTGACTATGGTTCTATAGGTCGTATGTGATGGCCCAAAAAACTTTTAGGCAATCCGAGTCCGGGGGCCCGGCCCACTCGGAATGCATGGGCTATAGCACACGAAAATATGAGAATCGGGCGGAATTCTAAGTTTTTGGCCGTAAAATGCACAAAATGAGGAAAGGTCATGGCGGGGCGGTGACTATGGTTCCTTAGGTCATATTTGATGGCCTGGAAATATTTTAGGCAATCCGGCTCCGAGGGGCCGAACCACTGGGAAGGCGTGGGCTATAGCACACAGAAATATGGGAATCGGGCGAAATTCTAGTTTTTTGGCCGAAAAATGCAAAGAATGAGGAACGATCATGGCGGGGCGGTGACTATGATTTCTTATGTCGTATTTGATGGCCCAAAAAAAATTTAGGCGATCGGGGTCCCGGGACCTCTTGGAAGGCGTGGGCTATAAAGCAAACGAAAATATGTGAATCAAGCAAAATTCTCGTTCTTTGCCCGTAAAATGCAAAAAAATGAGGAACGGTCATGGCAGGGCGGTGACAATGGTTCTTTAGGTCGAATTTGATGGCCTCAAAAAATTTTAGGCGATCCGAGTCCGGGTGGCCCGACACATTCGGGAGGCATGGGCTATAGCACACGAATATATGGGAATCGGGGGGAATTCCAATGTTTTGGCCGTAAAATGCAACAAATGAGGAAAGGTCATGGCGGGGCGATGACTATGGTTCCTTAGGTCGTATTGGATGGCACGGAAATATTTTACGCGATCAGGCTCCGGGGGGGCCAACCCATTGGGAAGGCGTGGCCTATAGTACACGATAATATGGGAATCAGGCGAAATTCAAGTTGTTTGGCCGAATAACGCAAATATTGAGGAACAATCATGCCGGGGCGGTTACTATGGTTCCTTAGGTCGAATTTGATGGCCCGTAAAAATTTTAGGAGATCGGGGTCTGAGGGTCCCGGTACCACATGGAAGGCGTGGGCTATAGCACATGAAAATATGGGAATCGGGCGGAATTCTATTCTTTTGGCCGTAAAATGCAAAGAATGAGGAATGATCATGGCGGGGCGGTGACTATGGTTCCTTAGGTCGTATTAGATGGCTCGGAACAATTTTAGGCGATCGTGGTCCGGGGGTCCCGGGACCACTTGGAAGGCGTGGGCTATATAGCACACGAAAATATGCGAATCCGGCGGAATTCTAGTTCTTTGGCATTAAAATGCAACAAAGATGAACGGTCATGGCAGGACTATCATTCTTTAGGTCGTATTTGATGGCCCGAAAAAATTTTAGGCGATCCGAGTCCGGGGTCCCTGACCCACTCGGAAGGCGTGGGCTATAACACACGAAAATATAGGAATCAGGTGGAATTCTAGTTTTTTGGCCGTAAAATGCAAACAATGAGGAAAGGTCATGGCGGGGAGGTGACTATGGTTCCTTAGGTCGTATTTGATGGACTGAAAAAATTTTAGGCAATCCGGCTCCGGGGGGCCTACCCATTGGGAAGGAGTTGGCTATAGCACACGAAAAAATGGTAATCGGGCTAAATTCTTGTTATTTGGCCGGAAAACGCAAAACTTGAGGAACGATTATGGCGAGGCGGTGACTATGGTTCCTTAGGTTGAATTTGATGGCCCGAAAAAATTTTAGGAGATCAGGGTCCGGGGGTCCCGGTACCACTTAGAAGGCGTGGGCTATAGCACACAAAAATAGGGGAATCGGGTGGAATTCTAATTGTTTGGCCGAAAAATGCAAAACAAGAGGAATGATCATGGCGGGACGATGGATATGGTTCCTTAGGTCGTATTTAATGGCCCAAAAATATTTTAGGCGATCCGAGTCAGGGGGGCCGGCCAACTCGGATGGTGTGGGCTATAGCACATGAAAATATGGGAATCGGGCGGAACTTTAGATTTTTGGCCGTAAAATGCAAAGAATGAGGAACGATCATGGCGGGGCGATGGTTATGGTTCCTTAGGTCGTATTTGATGGACCATAAAATGTTTAGGCGATCGAGGTCTGGGGAGCACTTGGAAGGCGCGGGCTATAGCACACGAAAATATGGGAATCACGCGGAATTCTAGTTTTTTGGCCATAAAACGCAAAACAATATGGAACGATCATGGCAAGGTGGTGACTATGGTTCCTTAGGTCGTATTTGATGGCCTGGAAAGCTTTTAGGCGATTCGAGTCCGGGGGGCCTGACCCACTTGGAAGGCGTGGGCACACAAAAATATGGGAATCGGGCGGAATTCTACTTTTTTTGCCGTAAAATGCAAAATGAGGAAAGGTCATGGCGGGGCGGTGACTATGGTTACTTAGGTCGTATTTGATGGACCAGAAAAATTTTAGGCGATCCGGCTCCGGGGGCCCCTACCCACTGGGAAGGCCTGGGCTGTAGCACACAAATATATGGAAATCAGGCGAAAGTCTAGTTGTTTGGCCGAAAAATGCATAATTATGAAGAACGATCATGGCGGGTCGGTGACTATTGTTCCTTAGGTCATATTGTATGTCCCAAAAACATTTTAAGAGATCGGGGTCCGAGGGTCCCGGTACCACTTGGAAGGCGTGGGCTATAGCACACGAAAATATGGAAATCGGGCGGAATTCTAGTTTTTTGGCCGAAAAATGCAAAATATGAGAAACGATTATGGAGGGATGGTGAATATTGTTCCTTAGGTCGTATTTAATGGACCGAAAACTTTTTAGGCGATCCGAGTTCGGGGGGCCGGCCAACACGGATGGCGTGGGCTATAGCACACGAAAATATGGGAATTGGGCAGAATTTTAGTTTTTTGGCCGTAAGATGCAAATAATGAGGAACGATCATGGCGGGGCGGTGACAATGGTTCCTTAGGTTGTATTTGATGTCCCGAAAATATTTTACGCGATCGGGGTGCGGGGGTCCCTGGACCTCTTGGAAGGCGTGGGCTATATAGCACACAAAAATATGCGAAGGGGCGGAATTCTCGTTCTGTGGTCGTAAAATGCAAAAACATGAGGAACGGTCATGGTAGTGCAGTGACTATGGTTCTTTAGGTTGTATTTGATGGCACGGAAAAATTTTACGCGATCCAAGTCCGGGGGGCCCGGCCCACTCGGAATGCGTGGGCTATAGCACACGAAAATATGGGAATCCGGCGGAATTCTAGTTTTTTGGCCGCAAAATGCAAAAATGAGGAAAGGTCATGGCGGGGCAGTGACTATGGTTTCTTAGGTCATATTTGATGGCCTGGAAATATTTTAGGCGATCCGGCTCCGAGGGGCCTAACCACTGGGAAGACGTGGGCTATAGCATACGAAAATAAGGGAATCAAGCGAAAGTCTAGTTGTTTTGCCGAAAAATGCAAAAAATGAGAAACTGTCATGGCGGGGCGGTGACTATGGTTCCTTAGGTTGTATGTGATGGCCCGAAAAATTTTAGGTGATCGGGGTCCAGGGGTCCTGGTACCACTTGGAAGGCGTGGGCCATAGCACACGAAAATATGAGAATCGGGCGGAATTCTAGTCTTTTGGCCGAAAAACGCAAAACATGTGGAACGATCATGGCGGGATGGTGAATATGGTTCCTTAGTTCGTATTTATTTGCTCGAAACAATTTTAGGCGATCCGAGTCGGGGGGGTCGGCCAACTCGGATGGCATGGGCTATAGCACTCACAAATATGGGAATCGGGCGGAATTTTAGTTATGGCCATAAAATGCAAAAAATGAGGAAAGTTCTAGGCGGCGTGGTGACTATGGTTCCTTAGGTCGTATTCGATGGCCCAGCAAATTTTTAGGCGATCCGGTTCCGAGCTGCCCAACCCACTGTAAAGGCGTGGGCTATAGCACAAGAAAATATGGGAATCAAGCGAAATTCTAGTTGTTTGGCAGCAAAACACAAAAAATGAGCAATAATCATGGCGGGGCGGTGACTATGGTTCTTTAGGTCATATTTGATGGCCCGGAAAAATTTTAGGAGATCGGGGTCCGGGGGTCCCGGGACCACTTGGAAGGCGTGGGCTATAGCACACGAAAATATGGGAATCGAGCGGAATTCTTGTGTTTTGGCTGTAAAATGCAAAAATTGAGGAACGATCTTGGCGGGGCGGTGACTATAGTTCCTTAGGTCGTATTTGATGGCCCGAAAAAATTTTAGGCGATCGGGGTCCCGGGACCTCTTGGAAGGCATGGGCTATAAAGCAAACGAAAATATGCGAATTGGGCGGAATTCTCATTCTTTGGCCGTAAAAAGCAAAAAAATGAGGAACGGTCATGGAAGGGCGGTGACTATGGTTCTTAAGGTCGTATTTGATGGCTTGGAAATATTTTAGGCGATCCGAGTCCGGGGGGCCCGGCCCACTCGGGAGGCGTGGGATATAACACACGAATATATGGTAAGCAGGCGGAATTCTAGTTTTTTGTCCGTAAAATGCAAAAAATGAGGAAGGGTCATGGAGGGGCGGTGACTATGGTTCCTTAGGTTGTATTAGATGGCACGGAAATATTTTAGGCAATCCAGCTCCAGGGGGGCTAACCCACTTGGAAGGCGTGGGCTATAGCACACGAAAATATGGGAATCGGGCGAAATTCTAGTTTTTTGGCCGAATAACGCAAAAATTGAGGAACAATCATGGCGGGGCGGTTACTATGGTTCTTTAGGTCGCATTTGATGGCCCGTAAAAATTTTAGGAGATCGGGGTCCGAGGGTCCCGGTACCACTTGGAAAGCGTGGGCTATATAGCTCACGAAAATATACGAATCGGGCGGAATTCTAGTTCTTTGGCCGTAAATGCAAAACAGAGGAACGGTCATGGCATGGAAGAAACTATCATTCTTTAGGTCGTATTTGATGCCCTGAAAAAATTTTAGGCGATCCGAGTCCGGGGGCCCCGACCCACTCGAAAGGCGTGGGCTATAGCACACGAAA
>AWOL01S0025988.1:28211-51927 GCA_000715115.1 Nicotiana otophora | reverse complement strand
CTTCTGGATTTCATGGTGTTCCTATTTATCCTATGATTGTTGTTGTGATATTAATATTGTTTTCTTTTTGTCATTTTGTCTTTTTATTTTTGTTAACCCGAGGGTCTTTCGAAAACAACCTCTCTAANTGCTTTGCATCTTTCTTCTGGATTTCATGGTGTTCCTATTTATCCTATGATTGTTGTTGTGATATTAATATTGTTTTCTTTTTGTCATTTTGTCTTTTTATTTTTGTTAACCCGAGGGTCTTTCGAAAACAACCTCTCTAATCCTTCAGGGTAGGGGTAAGGTCTGCGTACACACTACCCTCCCCAGACCCCATTAGTGGGATTTTACTGGGTTGTTGTTGTTGTTGTTGTTGAAAATGCTGCCCAGGTGCATTCTTCTTCTCGAACGCGACATCACGATTGCGAACGCAATGAACAATCTTCCACTAGCCCAAAATTCCTCCTTCATGAACGCGAGGGTACTCTCGCGAATGCGTACCTTCCACTGACGGACCCCTTTGAGAATGCGGGAACCTCTTCACGAATGCGTAGGCTTAATGCCCGGAGCTTTGTCTGCCCCGTTCCTCTACAAGAATGTGAGGACCATATCGCGAACGCGTAGGCTTAAGGTCCCACGCCTTCCTGAATGCGGGAACAACATTGCGAACACAAAGAACAACTTAGCTGCCTTTCCCAGATGCTCTACGTGATTGCGAGGCACCTCTCGCCAACGCGATGAAGGATTTCTCTGCAATAAAACACCAGAAATCTACTACTTCACTAAGTCCAAAAATGACACGTTGAGCATCCGAAACACACCCGAGGCCCCCGGGACCTCGACCAAGCATACCAACTAATCCTAAAATACCATACGAACTTAGTCGAGCTCTCAGATCACATCAAACAATGCTAAAATCATGAATCACCCTCCAATTCAAACATAAAGAACTTGAAACTTCAAAATTCTACAACCGATGCCGAAACCTATCAAATCACATCTGATTGACCTCAAATTTTGCGCACAAGTCATAATCAACTTACGGACCTGCTCCAACCTTCGGAGTCAGAAAACGACCCCGATATAAAAAATTCCACTACCGGCCCAAAACTCCAAAAATTCGACTTTCGCTATTTCAAGCCTAAATGAGTTACGAACCTCCAAAATACAATCCGGACACGCTCCTAAACCCAAAATTACCTAACGGAGCTAACAGAACCAACAGAATTCCATTACAAAGTCGTCTTCATACAGTTCCGACTATGGTCCAAATCATAAGGCTTAAGCTCTCATTTAGGGACTAAGTGTCTCAAAACACTCCGAAACTCAAAACCAATCATCCCGGCAAGTCACAATAGCAGAAATAGATATGGGGAAAGCAGTTAATAGAGGTTCAGGGCTCTAACTCTCAAAACGACCGGTCGGGTCGTTACACCAATACACCAGATGGTGTCGTTACATGTACAATCCTGATTTTTATTATAAAGGGATATTTTCCTTTAATTTTATTTGGTTCTGAATATTGAGGTGAGTCCTCCTATTATGCTCCACTTATGGCTGAGATTCTTAATTTTTGTGACCCACTTATATATTTATCCCTGTTGGGAGATTTGGAGATGTGAGCCCGTGTCTGCCATTTTTATTTTTGGACATCATTGAAGACTATAAGTCCAAAAGAAATTTTTATTATTCATTACAATGGGTTTAATATGTTTCGAAATAATTGATTCTAATTGTTATGAATTATATGCCCTACCGATATGAGGGTTCATTATTGAAAATAAGAAAGAAAAGAAATTGAAATTTCAGTTGGCACAATGTACAAAATACTTGTGATTCGGAGTTGAGGACGGAATTCTCGCATTTTTATATGATGTGAAATATTTAAATCGGGCTACTAGCCATGGTGGAAGTTATAAAGGGACGAGGTCCTTGTGGTGAAATATTTATGAGTTTAAATTCTCCCTTTGTGAAGTTAAATTTGTACTGTGGTACTAATAAGGAGTTATGCCTGATAGGCTTATGTGATTTCTTTTATGTGTTTTGTGCCATAATTGTGCTGTAATTATTGAGTTTTAGCCTATGAGGTGAGTGCCCAGGTGACATTAAATGTGACTCATTAATCCGAGTAAGTAATCATGAGGTCTTCATGCCTCACATTCTGTTGTCAGTGTTGTGAAAATTCGAAATGAGGTGGTGGTTAATATGAGATTAATTGATGATGCTGGAATTAAATATGAACAGGTTTTAAACCAGAGATGTGGTGATGAGCATAAATATGATGTGCTTCATGTCCTGACATCATTATGATAATGCAATGCTTGTAATGCTTAGATTGGTGATATTGATATATACCATGTGGTATTTTGTTGGGTTGTGGATGTGTTGTAGGAGTTATTTTGGTGTTACTCTGGCAGATGGATAGGCCCAAGTACAAGGGATACTCTACCGAAATTTCTGAAAAATTTGGGAGTTAGTAAAATTTGAGGGATTGAGATTTGCAAAAGAAGAGATAAGTTATGTTATGTGTTTGGGGGCGAATGATCCTAAGCGGGGGAGAATGTAACACCCCGGAATAGTTTTGAAGTACTTCAACACTATAAAGAAAGTTGATGTGTAAGTAGGCACTAGTGATTGTAGCCAGTTGAGGCTAATACCGTGCGTTGATGTGAAAAATCGGGCCTTTTGAAAACATTTGGAGTACAAGAAATTGGTCTTAAAGTTTAAACATATGGATAAAAGAAATAATCTCAATTGAGATGGTGTTGTCGGGCTTATATCAAATGCGATAGCTTGGGATCAACCGTGAGTATATGTGCAAAAGTAAAATCATCAATTTGGTAACCTCAGAATAATTCTTAGAACGTTCGAGGACGAACGTTTGTTTAATAGGTGGAGAATGTAACGACCCGACTTGTCGTTTTAAGAATTAACGCTCCATTCAGTGACTTAATATCTCGAGCAACTTCGTAATAAGTATTATGACCCGAGGGTGTGGTCGAGTTTGATTTTTGGAGGATTCAGAATTTAATTAAAAGAACAATTCTTATTTAGAAGCTTAAATGGAAAGAGTTGACCGGGGAGTTGACTTTTGAGAAAACGACTCTGAAATGAAATTTTGATGATATCAATAACCCCGTAAAGTGATTTTGGACTAAAGGAGCGTGTCCGGAAAATTATTTGGAAGTCCGTAGGACACATTCGACGTATTTTGACGAAAGTTAGAAAATAGAAGAATTTGGAAAGTCCGACCGAAGGGTGAAATTTTGATAATGAGGTCGGATTTCGATTATGGAAATAAGAATAGCTCCATTAAGTCAATTATGACTTATGTGCAAATCTTGAAGTCATTCCTGATTGATTTGATACGTTTCGGCGCAAAATATAGAAGTTGAAAGATTTGAAAACTTATAATTCGATTCGATGCGCGATTCGTAATTTCGGTGTCGTTTGACGTGGTTTGAAGCCTCGGCTAAGTTTGTATTTTATTTTGGGACAAGTTGGTAGATTTGGTTAAGGTCCCAGAGGCCTCAGGTGAATTTTGGAAGGTTAACGGAGCAATTAGGACTTGAAGAAAGCTCCTATAAAATGGCAGCAACTGTTGGAATCGCACCAGCGGAATTATGGGCGCAGGTGCGACCATCGTAGAAGCGAAATTGGCTGGGCTGGACTGAGGAGGCAGGTGCGAAGAATTTCCCGCACCTGCGTGAGCGCTGAAGCAGAAGCTCTTCCGCATGCAAGGGAAATGACAATGGATGTAGCAGAAGCGAGAATTGGCTCGCGAAAGCGAGCTCGCGGGTGCGCTAAAATGGTCCGCATGTGCGAAACTGGGCAGAATGTTAAGGACCAAAAATGGTCATTTCACCATTTTCGTTTTGGGATTTTTGGAGCTCGGATTTTGGCGATTCTTGAGGGATTATTCACAAACTTGGTTGGGGTAAGTGTTCTATATCCTAAAGTTATTATATTTCATGAATCTATGATTATATTCATCGTTTAATCCGGATTTAAATAGAAGAAATCAAGAATTTTACAAAATCTTCCAAAAATGAAAATTTAAGATTTGGAGGTCAAGTTATTATTGGAATTCGATAAAATTGTTATGGTTGAACTCGTATTGGAATGGGTGTTCACATTTCATGAAAATTATGTCGGGTTCTGAGGGGCGCGCCCCGCATTGACTTTTGTTGACTTTTTGGAATAATATTTTTAAGTCGATGTTTTATTATCCGGAATTGTTTCCGATGAATTTTAATGAAGTTATACAATTAATTTGGATAGATTTGAGCGGTCCGGAGGTCAATTCAAGCAAGAAGGTGATTTTGGAATATCGACATAACTTCAAAAAGGTAAGTGTCTTGCTTAACCTCGAGCGGGGGAAATACCCCTTAAGCATTGAGTATTATGTGAAAATTGTGTAATTGAAAACTATGTACGCGAGGTGACGAGTACGTACTTGGTTTATATGTGCAAATATCATAGATTAAAATCCTTATATGCCTTTATGTATTAAGTTGGAAATTATTGGCACTTACTAAATCATCTATTTGTCATGCCTAGATTCTTGTTTGTTGAAATTGTTTTATATGATGATTTGGTGTGATTTCCACCTTGAATTTATGAGAAATATTATTTTGTTGAGTTGTTCACTCCTGGATATTTTTGTTATGATTTTATGCACATTAGGGTCGAGACATGGGCTCCTTATTGTGGAAAATAATGTATTGTTGATTTTGTGGGGCAAGTTGTAATATTTGGGCACTTGATGTGCAATTAGTGATATGTTGTAAGATTTGAGCACTTGATGTGCAATCTGTGATATGTTGTAAGATTTGAGCACTTGATGTGCAATCTGTGATATGTTATAAGATTTGAGTACTTGATGTGCAATTTGTGAAATATTGTAATATTTGGGCACTTGAGGTGCAACTTGTATTGTGTTGTGATATTTGGGCACTTGAGGTGCGATTTGTGAAATATTGTGATATTGATACACATGCGGTGAGATAAGGGTGTCTTGAAACGCGTGGCTAGTAGGGAAACTACTATAAGTTATGCGGTGATATAAGGTCAGGGTGTTGAAACGCATGCGGTGAGATAAGGGTGGCTTGTAACGCGTGGCTAGTAGGGGAACTACTAGAAGTCATGTTGTGTGATAAGGATGGCTAAAACGCGGGATGCTATTTCTAGAAAAAATTATTTCTTTAAAAATTAAATGTGAAAGCTCTCGCGTTGATATTAAAAAAAGATATTGTGAATTTATTTATGATTTGGGACTACGAGGCGGTACCTCGGGAGTGCCCTGTTGATATTTCTTTATTTATGTTCTTGTCTTGGGTGATCATGTTTCATTTAATATGTAAATTCTTGTCTTCTTTCGTGATGTACTAGTTGACTTTATTATTATGTGTTTTGTGCTCCTAGTTGTGTTGTGTTGGCTTTGGCTTTTTAGCACGAGACTCTGAAGAAGTATATTTTTGATTTTTCTTACTGATTTTCGATGATTGAGTTGATTTAAATAAAAATAATTATTATTATGTTTTAAATTAAATAGTTTTACAACCAAACAAGTAGTTTATCTTATGCTTTAATTTAAGTGCAATGTTATTTTCTTCACCCAAATGACTTTTAAAAAATAAATAAATAAATTCAATTCTTTGTTGATTTCTTACTTGATTTAAAAATTCTAAACTCACTATAGTGAAAATACATTGTAACGACCCAACCAGTCGTTTTGACTTTTAGAACCCTGTTCCTCTAAATAAAACTTCCCGTATGTGCTTTAATGATTTATGGCTTGTGGAGATGGTTGGTTCGGGATTTGAAAGTATTTGGGTTGAAATCGGAACACTTGGTTCCTTAAGTTGGCTTTATAAGGCCAAGTTTGACTTTGGTCAACAATTTGAGAAAATAGACCCGGATCAGTATTTTGACAGTTTCGGTAGGTCCGTATTGTGATTTGGGACTTGGGCCTATGCCCGAAATAAACTTTCGAGGTCCCTAGACCGAGATATGGAATTTTGATGAAATAATTAAAATATTTAAGTTCAAATAGTGACCGGATGTCGAATTAAGTTTAAAACGACCCCGAAATAGAATTTTGATGATTTTAATAGCTTCGTATGGTGATTTTGGCCTTAGGAGCGTGATCGGAATTTTATTTGGAAGTCCGTAGTGAAATTAGGCTTGAAATGGCTAAAACAAGAATTTAAGTTTGGAAGTTTGACCGGGGAGTTGACTTTTTGATACCGGAGTCGGAATACAGTTCCGAAAATTTTCATAGCTCTGTTATGTCATTTATGACTTGTGTGCAAAATTTGAGGTCAATCGGAGTTGATTGGATAGGTTTCGACATCGAATGTAGAAGTTGAAAATTTTAAGTTTCATTAAGCTTGAATTGGAGCATAATTCATGGTTTTAGAGACGTTTTATGTGCTTTGAGGTTTCAAATAAGTTCGTATGATGCTGTAGGACTTGTTGGTATATTTGGTTGAGGTCCCGAGGGCCTCGAGTGGATTCTGGGTGGTTAACGGATCGAATTTGGAATTTGAAGAAGAGCTGAGGCAGCTGATATCTAGTGTGATCGCGGGTGCAAAATATCCATCGAGGGTGCGAAGCCGCAAGTGCGAAAAATTCATCGCGGGTGCGAAGCCGCATGTGCGAAAAATCTTGCCGCGAGCGCGGTAATCGCTGGGCAGTGAGTGTTTAAAGCGGGGATTTGAGCATTTTTACTCATTTCTTCATTCTTGGACGATCTTTAGAGTTTCTTGAGAGGAGCATTCACCTAGCAACTTGGTGGTAAGTTAATTCACACCAATTACAAGTTAAATACATAGTTTATATATGGATTTAGACATGAAAATTTGTAGAAATGTAAAGTTTTGAGGAAAAATCTAGAAATTGGTATTTTTGATTTTTCACCACGAAAATGGTTATGGAATTGGATGGAAATTATATTTGAGTTCTTGAGATTTTGGGTAATGATTCCCTCCGGAAATTTCCGAAATCCGGGCATGTGGGACCGGGGTGAATTTTAGAAATTTTACCATTTTGGATAAGGTAATTTATTTAATAGATAAATTTCGAATCATTTAGCATATATTAATTATTTTGTATAATATTTAGATAGTTTCGGATTTTTCGGCGTCGAATCGAGAATCAACGCGATGTGGTAATCGAAAAGTGGACTTTGAGACAAGGTAAGTCTCTTGTCTAATCTTGTGAGGAGGAAATTACCCCATAAGGATTAAACTAAATAATTGCTACTAATTGTGGGGGCTACGTACGCACGAGGTAACGAGAGTCCGTACGTAGCTACTATTAATGCTAAAGTTCGGGTAGTTTAGGACTCAAAGCATGAATTACTTGAGTAAATTATACTCTTTATTAATTAAATTATTTGATGTGTATATTGTGAATTGTTATGAAAAGTAGTAAAAGATGAAATTTTCATATGCTTAATTTTTGTTTAGATTAAATAAATTATTAAAAGAAATTGTTTATACTCTCGAATATATCTTATAATAAACATACTCTCATTCCCGGAGGTACATAAGAAAAATGTCTTCCTGTCTTGTGGAGCGGGCCGAACGCCTCGGCGGGATAAATGCATCTATGGATCATGCAGCACGTCCCTCGCTAGTGTACACGACACTCTAGATCAGGCCGAACGACCTCGGCAGAAATCGTGCTTAATAATAATAATTGCACGATTAGGTTATCTCGTCTCTACCACTTCGAGATTAGGCTTGATACTTACTGGGTACATGTTATTTTCGTACTCGTACTGCACTTGCTGCACATTTTATTGTGCAGGTACATATATGTATAGCGGCCTTGTGGGCGCAGAGGTGTGGTTAATAATTATGAGGACATAGGTGAATTGCATTCTATATTACGATCCGCAGCTAACAGAGTCTCCTTCAGAGTTATTATATTTTCCTGTCTAATTTGTATTCTGGACAGATGTTGTATTTTATTTTTATTTCCCTAGTAAATGCTCATGCACTTGTGACACCAGGTTTTGGGAATGGTTGTGAATTGTTTAGAAATTTAGTTGCTAAAAATATTTATCATTTACTCTATGAGTTTTATCTTTACTATTTCTTTGAAAAACTTTTATTTCAAAAATACTAAAATGGGTAATTAAGTTAATTGATTATGGTTGGCTTGCCTGACAGTGGTGTCCGGTACCATCACGACCTTTTTGGATTTTGGGTCGTGACATAAATTAATCGTGTGGATCATATATACATTAAGGATATTGGCATGTGAAGTGTCCGTGCAGTTGTAATATAAAATAAGGGCACGATGTGCCGGGGAATTATGATGATTTAATTATAGGCACAAAGTGCCGTGGAGATATAAAAAATGGGTTGAGACCCGTGTTTATGAAAAATATAAAAATGGGCTGAGACCCGTATTTTTATGATTTTGAATGAGGTGTCACATGGTGACTCTTTAATTGAAGAATTATATTCAAACTATTTATTTGGAAGGATTTTTATTATGAAAGAATTATATTTGAAAGAGAGTTATTTGGTAGAATTATATGTGAAGGACATTTGTTTGAATAATTTGATTTAATTGGGTGTACATGTATTATTATTGTTGAGCGATATTAAATGGCGTTGTGTTGTTTTGTTGTGCATATCACTTGTTATTTTATGATGTCCTTATTGTTATCTGTTTTCCTACTTTTTTGTATATTATATTGCACAGGCTATTAGACTAGTGAGTATCTTAACTATACCTCGTCTCTACTCTACTGAGGTTAGTCTTGATACTTACTGGGTACCGACCGTGGTATACTCATACTACACTTCTGCACATTTTTGTGCAAAGCCAGGTATTGGAGATATCGGACCTGAGCAGAGTTAAAGCGGAACCGTAAGGATTCAAGGTAGAGTTGCTTGGTCGTCGCAGCCCCTTGGAGTCTTTCCATTTCATTGTACTGTTAATTTTTAATCAAACAGTATTGTATATTCGGTCCTCTTGATCATTCCATGTAATCAGTTAGAGTTCGTGACTCGGTACTACTAGTCTTGGGAGGTTGTATATTCATATTTATTCCGCTGTTAGTTTTCAAAACAAAAATGGCTTCAAAATGTAATAGAAATTGGCTTACCTAGTCTTAGAGACTAGGTGCCATCACGACGCCTGTGGTGGGATTTTGGGTCATGCCATAAGTAACTGCAGCTGATATGTGAGGCCATCAATGAATCTCCTAATCCTCTCCCTATCAGTGGAAACCAACCAGATTACATGATGAGCTAACTCAGAAAATCTCATCTCGTACCGCATCACGGACATATCACCCTGGCGAAGCTGCTCAAACTGTCTGTGCAACTCTTCTCTGCGAGACTGAGGTATGAACTTCTCCAAAAGGACCATGGAGAACTGATGCCAAGTAAGGGGGGCTGCGCTAATAGGCCTACGCCTCTCGTAAGTCTCCCACCATCTGAGTGCAGCCCCAGAAAACTGAAAAGTAGTGAATGAGACCCCACTGGTCTCCAGAATACCTGCTGTCCGAAGCATCCGTTGGCACCTATCCAGAAAATCCTGAGCATCCTCTGACTTAATACTGCTAAATGGTATAGGTCGAAGCCTCTCAAATCTCTCAAGTCTTCTCTGCTCATCGTCTGCCATAACAGAAACTACTGGGGCCTGAGCAGCTACAACCAGCTGGGCTGGTAGTGCCCCCGGTATCTGAAGTCCATGTACTACCTGGTCTGGAGTACGGGCAATGCGGGTATGAGTACCTCCCCCGTCCTGAGAAGTGGCAGGTGCAGACTGAGCCGAAACCACCTGAGCAAGACTAGTGCGGGCTGCCAATATCTAGGCCAAAGTCTCCTGAATGCCTGCAATCTCAATGGGCACAGCTGGTGCCTGAGCTGATCCTGTCGGCTCAACTATATCTGGAATCTGCTCCTGAGATGGAATAACTGTTGGTACTACAGGTGTTTTTCCAACTGTGGTACGAGCTACACCTCGACCACTACCTCAGCCCCGGCCTCTACTACGGTCCCGGTCTCTCGCGGCCCTAACTGGTGGCACCTCTGGTGGATGACCATCCGATCTGGTAGTACGTGTCATCACCATCTGTGAGAGAATAGAATAGTAGAAATTTGTTTCTAGAATCAACAAATTCACACGACAGAATACAAGAAAGTGAAATTTTCCTAAGGGTTCTGCAGCCTCTCGAGGATAAGTGCATATGTCTCCGTACCGATCTGCAAGACTCTACTAAACCTGCTCATGACTCGTGAGACCTACGTAACCTAGGCTCTGATACCAACTTATCACGATCCAAAATCCCAACCTGTCGTGATGGCGCCTATCTCGATACCAGGCAAGCCGATAATCTTAATAAACCAAAACTTCTCTTTAAGGTTAAAAATATAATATTTAAATACAATACAAACACTCCCCAAAATCTCATGTCACTAAGTACATGAGCATCTAATATGAATACAATTCTAGAAAATATAGTCTATAATAGTCTGAGACCAAATACAGTAAACAAAGAGATAGAGAAGGAGAGACAAGGTCTGCGGAACACGACAGCTACCTCAAAATCTCCTGAAAATCAACCGCGTGAAAGGATCAACACCCGCTATGTCCGGGAACACCTGTATCTGCACACGAAGTGCAGGGTGTAGTATGAGTACAACCAACTCAAAAAGTAACAATAATAAATAAGGAACTGAAGATAGTAATGAACTACACAGTTATGGTTCATTTCCAAAAAGTCCAGCAAAGAATAGACATGCTATAGAATCTGGCAGTTTAATGTCAAATCAATTTTTATACAGTTCAAGTTTATGTAATCCGTATATCAACAATCTTTCAGAGATTTCACAATAATGATAGATAGCAACTAAGTGCAATAACAAATGAAAATCAAGTACAATCTCTTAGGAAAACAATCACTCACTGGGCTCCCAGCTCTCATCACTCCCTAGGCTCCCAGCCCTTATCACTCACTCTCAATGGGTACCCGCGCTCACTGGGGGTGTACAGACTCCAGAGGGGCTCCTACAGCCCAAGCGCTATAATCTGTATGGACAACTCACGTACCATAATATAAATATCTAGATCCGTACGGCCAACTCACGTGCTATAGTATAATATAAGGATTCGCACGGCCAACTCACGTGTTGCATGGCCAACTCACGTGCTATAGTATAATATAAGGATCTGCACGGCCAACTCATGTGTTGCATGGACAACTCACGTGCTATGATATCAATATCTCACAATCAGACCCTCAGCCTCTCTGAGTCATAAATCTCTCTAGTCTCTCGGGCTCTCATTAATCATGAAATCAGCCCAAACAACAATGATATGATGTATCAATAATAATAACAGAGGCTGAGATAAAATGTGCAAGTAAAAACTGAGACTGAGTACATATAGCATTTAGTAGGTAATTCAACAAGTACGCGACCTCTCTGGGTCCCAACAGTACTATGACATAGAATAAGCATGATTTCTAACATGATTTACAGTCAAATTTTATCAACACATAGAGAGCATATAGCTAACAACAAATTATTCAACTTTACAGTTTCCTGTGATGGACCAAATCATAATCCCCTCGGTGCACGTCCACACGCCTGTCACCTAGCATGTGCGTCACCTCCAACATAATCACATGATACCAAAATTCGGGGTTTAGTACCCTCAGGACCAGATTTAAAATTGTTACTTACATCAAAACGTAAAGCTCTTTACTCTGCTATGCCTTTGCCTCTCAAATCGTCCTCTGAATGCCTCGAATCTAGTCACAAATAATTTGTTTCAGTCAATAAAATTTATTGGAATTAATTCCATAAGAAAATACTAATTTTTCATAAAAATCCGAAATTTACCTCAAAAATCGCATGTGGGGCCCACGTCTCGGAACCGAACAAAAGTTACAAAATCCGAAATCCCATTCAACCACAAGTCTACCCATACCAATTTTACCAAAATTCGACCTCAACTAGACCCTCAAATCTACAAATCTTATTTCCAAATTTCTAAAATCCAATCTCCGATTTACACCTCAAAATCATGTAATCTAGTCGGATTATTCGATGATAAATTAATATTATGGAGTAGAAATGATCACAAGGGACTTACCTCAAGTTTTCCTTGAAAATATATCAAACATCGCCTCTCCTCAAGCTCCAATTTGTCAAAAATGGTGAATGGGACGAAGTCCCTATTTTTATAATCCTGCCAAGACAACCTCGGTTCTGCCTCGATCTTGGCCTTCGATCGAGGTCCTCGATCCTAGGCCTCAATCCTGGTCCTTGATCCTAGGCCTCGATACTGGCCCTCGAGCGTGGCTTCGATCTTGATCCTCGATCATGTCCTCGACCCTGGCCTTCGATCATGTCTTTGACCCTGCCTTCGCCCCTGACCCTCGACCCTGGGCTCGATCATGGCTTCTATCGTGGCCCTCGGCACTGGGCTCGATCATGGCTTCGATCGTGGCCCTCGGCCCTAGGCTCGATCATGGCTTCGATTGTGGCCCTCGACCCTGGGCTCGATTTGGGCTCACATCTGGGCTCGATTCTCAGAGATTTCTGGGCTCGAATCTGGCAGAAGAAATTAGCAACAGAAGGAAATTGCAAGAGCTGTTGTAGTTCAATTTTTTGATCTGTTAACCAGCTAAAACTCACCCGAGGCTCTCAGGACCTCAATAAAAATACTAACAAGTCCTAAAATATCATATGAACTTAGTCGAATCCTCAAATCACCTCAAACAACGCTAAAACCATGAATTACGCCCCAATTCAAGCCTATTGAAATTTCTAATTTCTACAAATAATGCCGAAACCTATAAAATCACGTCCGATTGACCTCAAATTTTGCATACAAGTCATAAATGACATAACATACCTATTAGAATTTTCAGAATCAGATTTCGACCCCGATATCAAAAAGTCAATCCCTCGGTCAAACTTCCCAAAAATTCAACTTTCGGCATTTCAAGTCTAATTCCTCTACAGACCTCCAAATATTCTTCCGGACACGCTCCTAAGTCTGAAATCACCATACAAAGCTATTGGAATTATCAGAATTTGAATCCGAGGTGGTTTACACATAGGTCCATATCCGGTCCACTTTTCAAACTTCATATTTTTTCAATTATGAGACTAAGTGTCTCATTTCACTCCCAATTCCTTTCGAACCCGAAACAACTAACCCGATAAGTCATATATCAATAGCAAGGCATAAACTGAGCAGTAAATAGGGAAATAGGGTTATAATATTCAAAACGGTCGGTCGGGTTGTTACAGTATACTTTAGAGAGGTTGGCCCAGATATATATTCACGAGATAGTTCGGTTGCACGGTGTACCAATTTCTATCATATCAAATAGAGGCCCTCAGTTAACTTTACATTTCTGGAGAGCAGTACAGAGTGAATTAGGGACTCGTATAGAGCTCAGCATAACCTTTCATCCGCAGACCAACGGGCAGTCAAAGCGGACAATTCAGATTTTGGAGGATATGCTCAGGGCATGTGTGATTGACTTTGGAGGTCAGTGGGATCATTTCGTGCCTTTGGCCGAGTTTGCTTATAATAACAGTTACCAATCCAGCATCGAGATGGCACCATTTGAGGCTTTATATGGTTGTCGATGTCGTTTGCCTATTGGATGGTTTGAGCCTGGTAAGGCTAAGATATATGGTACTGATTTGGTGAAGGATGCCTTGGAAAAGGTAAAGTTGATTCAGGAGCGACTTCGTACAGCACAGCCCAGACAGAAGAGTTACACAGATCAGAAAGCGCGTGATTTATCATTTATGGTAGGTGAAAAAGTTCTCTTGAAGGTTTCGCCGATGAAGGGAATTATGAGATTCTGGAAGAACGGCAAATTGAGCCCAAGGTCTATAGGCCCATTTGAGGTGTTGAGAAGAGTTGGGGAGGTTGCTTATGAGCTTGCATTACCTCCCAGTCTATCGGGAGTTCATCCGATTTTCCATGTATCTATGCTTCGGAAGTATCATGCTGACCTATCACATGTGTTGGACTTCAGCACAGTTCAGCTAGATAAGAGTTTGGGTTATGAAGAAGAGACATTTGCCATTATTGATAAACAGGTTCGCCAGTTGAGGTCCAAGAGGATTTCTGCAGTAAAGGTCCAGTGGAGGGGCCAACCAGTCGAGTAAGCGAATTGGGAGGCCGAGGAGGACTTGCGGAGCAAATATCCACACCTATTTAGCACTCCAGGTATTATTCTAAACTCATTCGAGAACGAACGTTTGTTTAAGAGGTGGAGAATGTAATGACCCAACCGGTAATTTTAACTTTTAGAAACCCGTTCCCTAAAATAAAACTCCCCGAACATGCTTGTATTAATTTATGACTTGCGGAAATGGTTGGTTCGGGATTTGGAAGTGTTTGGATTGAAATCGGAATACTCGGTTCCTTAAGTTGGCTTTAAATGGCCAAGTTTGACTTCGGTCAACATTTTGAGAAAACGACTCTGGAATTGGGATTTGATGGTTCCAATAGGTTTGTATGATGATTTTGGACATAGGCATATGTCCGAATCTGGTTTTGGATAACCCGGAAGCGTTTTGATGCTTAATAGTAAAAATCAACTATTTGAAGGTTTAAAATTCTTTAAATTTGGTTTGGTGTAGGTTTTTGAGTAATTGAAGTCCGTTTGGAATTCCGAGTTTGGGAATAGTTTGATATAGTGATTTAATACTTGCACGCAAAATTTCGTTTTATTCCGAGTAGTTTAAGTATATTTCGACGCATTGGAAGTAAATTGAAGAACTTGAAATTCTTAAGATTGAATCAATTTGGTTTAGGGTATGATTCTTAGATTTGATGTTGTTTTACGCATTCCAAGAGTTCGATCGAGACTGTTTTATGATTTCAAACTTGTTGGTATGTTCGGGCGGGGTCCCGAGTGTTAATCGAACGAGGCTCGGACCAATTTTGGAAAATTGATCAAGGACTGAAGCTTCTAGCTACTGTCATAATCGCACCTGCGCTTGGACAGCCGCAGGTGTGAGCTCGTAGGTGCGAGCCATCAATCGCAGGTGCAAACGAGAGGAGCCTGCCTAGCCATCGCAGATACGAAGCATTTGGCGCACCTACGAACGCGCAAGTGCAAAGGCCCTGTGTGCAGAAGCGGAGGAATGTGTAGGTGCGAAGGAATGGGCACACCTGCGCTTGTGCAGAAGCGAGCAGCTCGTCCGCAGGTGCGGAGCTAGTCCAAGAGTAAAACATCTCGCACCTGCGTATATGGTTTTTAATTACACGATTTGGCACATAATACTTGATACCTAAGGGGTAATTCTCCCACTCGTAGTTAAGCAAGACACTTACCTCTTTGAAGTTAGGCCGATATTCCAAAATAGTCTTCTTGCTTGAATTGACCTCCGTACAGCTCAAATCTACCAAAATTAAAAGTATAACTTCATTAAAATTCATCATAAACAATTCCGGATAATAATACGTCGACTTAAAATTTTATTCCAAAAGATCAACAAAAATCAATGCGGGACTCGCCTCTCGGAACCCGACATAATTTTCATTAAATCCGAACACCCATTCCGAAACGAGTTCAACCATACCAATTTTATCGAATTCCAATTACAATTCGACTTTCAAATCTTAAATTTTCATTTTTGGAAGATTTTACAAAAATCTTGATTTTTCTCCATTAAATCTAAATTAAATGATGGATTCAAAGACATAATCATGGAAATTAATCAAAACTGGATAAGAATCACTTACCCCAAACACCCACACAAGAATCTCTCCAAATATCACCTTCTACTGAGCTAAAAATTTTATTTGGAGTTATGAACTCAAACCCCCATTTTTGGGACTTTTAATTCTGCCCAGATAGGCCTTCTTTGCATTCCGACCATAGCTTCGCGTTCGCAAAGCCCAAACAATGTGCTGCCCAGATTCCTTCTTCACGTTCGCGATATCCTCATCCCGTTCGCGATATCCTCATCGCGTTCGCGATGCATTTCGACCTCTGCCCTTCTTGTTCGCGAGACACGAGTCGCATTCGCGAAAGCTTAACACCAGGCATGCCCCCAACTCCCTTTCCTCTTCGCGTTCGCGTCTGCCCATTCGCATTCGCGTAGTCTTTCCTCTTCTCTTTCTTCGCGTTCGCGGCTTCTTCATCGCGTTCGCGATGGGAAAATCCCAGCCATCCAAAATCCTTCTTCGTGAACGCGTGAGACCCTTCGTCTTCGCGAAGAACAATACCAGATATCAGTTCCAGCAGTTGCAAAACAAGGAGAAATGATCTGAAACCATCCCGGAACTCACCCGAGCCCCCTGGAACCTCAACCAAACATACCATCAAGTCCCAAAACATCATAAGAACTTAGTCGAACCTTCAAATCACCACAAACAACTCGAAAACCACGATTCATACTCCAATTCAAATATTTATGAACTTTGAACTTTCAAATTCTATAACTTGTGTCAAAACACATCAAATCAATCCGGAATGACTTCAGATTTTGTACACAAGTCATAATTGATATTATGGACATACTCCAACTTCCGGAATTGGATTCCGATCCCGATATCAAAAAGTCCACTTCCGGTCCAATTCTCCAAAAATGCAACCTTCTCCATTTCAAGCCTAAATTGTCTACAAACCTTAGATTCACAGTCCGGACACGCTCCTAAGTCCAAAATCACCCAACGGAGCTAACGGAACCGACAAAACTCTATTCCGGAGTTGTCTTCACATAGTTCCGACTACGGTAAAAATACTAAGGCTTAAGCTTCCATCTTAGGGACTAAGTGTCCCAAATCTCTCTGAATCATCTGTAAATCAAATTCGACCACACACGCGGGTCATAATACATATTGTGAGGCTGCTCGAGACCTTAAGACACTGAACGGGATGTCAATTCTTAAAACAACAAGTCGGGTCATTACATTCTCTACCTCTTAAACAAACGTTCGTCCTCGAATGTGCTAAGAATCTTTCTGAGGACTTTAAATTACTGAGTATATTCTTGCGCACATACTTGTGAGTGATTTTACATTCTCTCAATTTAACACGGGTCCGACAATACCATCTCAATTGAGATTATTTCTTTTCTCCATTCTTATAAGTTTTAAAGCAAAATCCCCAATTCTCTAATCATTTCCAAAAATGCCTGAATTCTCACAACAACGCACAACATTAGTCTAAACTAGCTATAGCAACTCGTGCCTATTATCACGACCCAAATTATCCCTCCGTAAGGTGTCGTGATGGAACGTAGTCTTTACGACTAGGTAAGCCTAATATTGCGAAAACTATAAAGAAGCACAACATTTTAAAGATAAACAACATATTATAAATAGCTAAGAGTAGTACCACTCGGCATATACAAAATAATTTCCCAAGACCCAGAATATAACTAAGTCACAAGCTGCTATAATCTATGTAGCTCTATACAAAAGTCTGAAGATAATAAAGAAAGTCTCTAGGCGAGGGAATAGAAGGGGACTGCGAAGATCTGCGGATATAAGTGAAACTTGTTCCTAAACTTCATAGACCTTGGAAGATAAACACATACATCTCTGTATCGATCCTCTAGACTCTACTAAGCTTGCTCGTGAATCGTGAGACCTAAAATCCCTAGAGCTCTGATACCAACTGTCACGACCCAAAATTTCCCACCGACGGGACTGTGATGGCGCCTAATATTTCACTTGCCAGGCAAGCCAATGTTAGAGAGTCATTAAACCATTTCCTTATTTCGATTCAGTAAATAAAAATAATTAACTCAAATGAAAAATAATATGTGCGAAATATCGTAAAACTGTATTAATTACTACCCCCCGGATCTGGAGTCACAATTCACGAGCATTCTAGAATTTACTATAAGTAATAGTCTAAAAGAAATACAACTATCTGAATGAAAGAAAAAAGTAGGACATAAATATAGACGGAGACTTCAAGGTCTGTGAATGCCGACAGATCTACCTTGAGTCTCCAGACAGCGGACAAGTAGAAAATCTCGATCAACCTGAGCCAGTATCACAATCTGCACAGAAAGTGCAAAGTGCAATATCAGTACAATCGACCCCATGTACTGGTAAGTGTCGAGCCTAACCTCGACGAAGTAGTGATGAGGCTAAGGCAAGGCACCTACAAATCAACCTGTACAATTTAACAGTGTATATACAAATAACAGAAATGAAGGACTAAACAGGAAATGTTGGGAGGGAAACATACTGAGGGGAATACAAGATAAAGAACTACAACAGAATGATCACCGGAGCAGTCAATATGCCATGAATCAACAGGAATACTGAATAAAGTAAGGAACAATGCATGACATCACCCTTCGTGCTTTTACTCTCAATCTCACCATAAAATCAATAGAAACGGCACGGCATCACCCTTCGTGTATTAACTCTCATATCATGGCACAGCATCACCCTTCGTTCTTTTACACTTACTATATGGCATGGCATCAACTTTTGTGCTTTTACACTCACAATATGGCACGGCATCACCCTTCGTGCTTTAACACTCTCTCTTACCATAATGCAATGCATAAATAACAACAGGGAGATAGAATAATAGGTACAAACATTACTTCAACATTTGGTTCCACAATATAAATCTCAACTTTTAAATAAATATTTGATTACTAACAGAAAATCCGTAAACATGATAATGACGATCAATTTAACAACATTAATGTAAACATGTAGCAATTAGGCATAGGAAGAGACAATATAAGAAAACGGAAAAACATGGAAAACCAGGTAAATTGGCGGCGCATAAGTACTCGTCACCTCACATATACGCCGCTCACATAAATTTCACTTAGAAAATAATCTAAGGTTCCTAATTCCCTCAAGTCAGGGTTAGACACAACACTTACCTCGCTCCGAATGCCACTTAATTCTCAATCACAGAGTTTTCGTTGAAATTCACCTCCAAACCACTCGTATCTATTCAAAAATGACTCAATAAAATCAAATATTGCTAAAGGAATCAACAATATTGAAAAAATTAAATTTCCCAAATTTTCCTCCAAAAAAGTCAAAAATTTAACCCGGGCCTGCTTGATCAAAACCAGAGGTTCGGACCCAAATCTTTTTATCCATTCACCCCCGAGTCCGAATAAGTAATTCGTTTTGGAATCCGATCTGAAATTGAGGTCTAAATTTCCAAATTCCTGAAATCCCTAGTTTCTTCCCTAACCCCTAATTCTACCATGAAACTCTAGATTTTTAGGTTGAATTCTAGTAAAATGAAGTAAAAGAGTGAAAGAAACGAGTTAAGGAATACTTACCTATGCTTTGGGAAGAAAATGTCTTTGAAAAATCGCCCTAGGCCTCCTATCCTTTTGAAAACAAGAAGAAAAATGGTTGAAGTTCGAAATAAATGCTCACTACCCAGCGACTTTCGCACCTGCGGTGCTTTGGTCGCACCTGTGCATCTGCATGTGCGAACGGGATATGCGCTTCTGCGGAGAAGGACTGGGCCAACTGGAGCCGCATATTGCGGACATGGTTCCGCTACTACGGTCCCGCTCCTGCGGAGAAAAGTCCGCATCTGCGAAAAAATGAAGTCAAGGCCTAGGTCGCATCTGCGGGGCTTTCGCTCGCACCTGCGAGCTCGTACCTGCGACTAAAGGCTCACAAGTGCGGGCACACCAGATTTGGTGCACCAGCAGCCTTGTTGAGGTTTGAACTAAAATTGCGCATCGCCCGAATGGCACCCGAGCCCTCGGATCTCCAAACCAAACATGCATGCAAGTCTAAAAATATCAGATAGACCTGCTCGCGCGATCAAATCGCCAAAATAACACCTAGAACTCTAAATGTAGATCCAAATCAAATGAAATTCTCAAGAACACTTTAAAATTTCTCTCTTCTCAACTGGACGTCCGAATCACGTCAAATCAACTCCGTTTCTCACCAAATTTCACAGACATGTCTTAAATATCATAATGAACCTGTACCAGGATCTGGAACTAAAATACGGACCCGATACTAACAATGTCAAATATCAATCAATTTTTAAAACAAATAATTTCCAAATTTTTAATTTTAATAAAAAATTCATAACTCAAGCTAGGGACTTCCAAATTTGATTCCGGGCATACGCCCAGGTCCCATAATTCGATACGGACCTACCGGGACCGTCAAAGCACGGATCCAAGCCCGTTTACCAAAAATGTTGATCAAAGACAACTAAAATTAACTTTTAAGGCAAAAATTCTTATTTTCATCAATTTTCAACATAAAAGCTTTTTGGAAACCTGTCCGGATTGCGCACGCAAATCGAGGAGGGTAAAATGAGATTTTTAAGGATTAAGAACGCAGATTCGAGTTCTAAAACATAAGATGACCTTTTGGGTCATCACATTCTCCACCTCTAAAACAACCGTTCGTCCTCGAACGGACATAGAAAAGTACCTGGGCTGGTGAAAAGGTGGGGATATCTACTCTGAATATCGGACTCGGACTCCCAAGTAGCTGCCTCAATAGACTGACCTCTCCACTGCACTGTAAATGAAGGGTAACTCTTTGATCTCAAATGGCAAACTTGCCGAGCTAGAATTGCCACTGGCTCCTCCTCGTAAGTCAATTCCTTGTCCAACTGGACAGGGCTGAAATCTAACACATGGGACGGATTGTCGTGATACTTTCAAAGCATGGACACATGGAATACCGGATGAACAGCTGCTAAACTAGGTGGCAACGGAAGCCTGTAAGCCACCTCTCCCACTCTCTCCAGAATCTCAAAAGGTCCGATATACCTAGGGATCAACTTGCCCTTCTTTCTGAACCTCATTACACCCTTCATGGGTGATACCCGAAGTAATACTCTCTCTCCAACCATGAATGCAACATCACGAACTCTACGGTCAGCATAACGCTTTTGCCTGGACTTAGCTTTGCGAAGTTGATCCTGAATAATCTTGACCTTATCCAAGGCATCCCGTACTAAGTCTGTGCCCAATAACCGAGCCTCTACCAGCTCGAACCACCCAACTGGCGACCAATACCGCCTACCATATAATTCATCATAGGGAGCCATCTGAATGCTTGACTGGTAGCTATTATTGTAGGCGAACTCTACAAGGGGAAAGAACTGCTCCCACGATCCTCCGAAGTCTATAACACAAGTGCAGAGCATATCCTCCAAGATCTGAATAATACGCTCGGACTGCCCGTCCGTCTGAGGATGAAATGTTATGCTCAACTCAACCCGCGTACCCAACTCACGCTGAACTGCCCTCCAAAAGTGAGAGGTAAACTGCGTACCTCAATCAGAAACGATAGACATGGGCACACCGTGAAAACGGACGATCTCACGAATATAAATCTCTGACAACCGCTCCGAGGAATAGGTAACTGCCACAGGAATGAAATGCGCTGACTTAGTCAGCCTGTCCACAATGACCCAAACTGCATCAAACTTCCTCTGAGTCCATGGGAGTCCAACAACAAAGTCCATAGTGATACACTCCCACTTCCACTCAGGAATATCTAACCTCTGAAGTAAACCAACATGTCTCTGATGCTCATACTTTACCTGCTGGCAATTTAGGCCCCGAGCTACATAGGAAACTATGTCCTTCTTCATTCGTCTCTACCAATAATGCTACCTCAAGTCCTGATACATCTTGGCGGTGCCCGGATGAATAGAATACTGGGAACTGTGGGACTCATCAAGGATGAACTCACGAAGTCCATCCACATTAGGCACACAAATATGACCTTGTATCCTCAAAACTCTGTCATCTCCAATAGTAACCTACTTGGAACCACCATGCCGCACTGTGTCTCTAAGGACAAGTAAATGAGGATCGTCATCCTGCCGATCTCTGATGCGCTCATATACAGAAGACCGAGCAACTGTACAAGCTAGAACACGGATGGGCTCATAAACATCTAACCTCACGAACTGGTTGGCCAAGGCCTGAACATCCAATGCAAGCGATCTCTCACCAACTGGAATATATGCAAGGCTACCCATACTGACTGACTTTCTACTCAAAGCATCGGCCACTATATTGGCCTTCTCGGGATGATACAATATGGTGATAGCATAGTCTTTCAATAGCTCCAGCCACCACCTCTGCCTCAAATTGTGTTCCTTCTACTTAAACAAATACTACAAGCTTTGATGATCAGTGAATACCTCACATGGCACGCCGTAAAGATAGTGCCTCCAAATATTCAACGCATGAACAATGGCTGCCAGCTCTAGATCATGAACAGGGTAATTCTTCTCGTGAACCTTTAGCTACCATGAAGCATATGCAATAACCTTGCCACCCTGCATCAATACTGCACCTACACCAATACGAGATGCGTCACAATATACTGTATAAGATCCTGAACCTAACGGTAATACCAATACCGGTGCCGTAGTCAAAGCTGTCTTGAGCTTCTGAAAGCTCACTTCACACTCATCTGACCACCTAAACGGGGCACCCTTTTGGGTCAATCTGGTCAACGGGGATGCTATGGATGAAAACCCCTCCACAAATCGACGGTAATAGCCCGGCAAACCCAGGAAACTACGAATCTCGATAGCTGATGTGGGTCTAGGCCAGTTCTGGACTGCCTTAATCTTCTTAGGATCCACATGAATACCCTCTACTGATACAACGTGACCTAAGAAAGCAACTGAACTTAACCAAAACTTGCATTTTGAGAACTTAGCATATAACTGGTTATTTTTCAGAATCTGGAGAACGATCTGAAGGTGCTGCTCATGCTCCTCTCGACTGTGGGAGTAGATCAAGATATCATCAACAAACACAACCACAAAGGAATCCAAGTAGGGTTTGAACACCCAATTCATCAAATCCATGAATGCTGCTGGGGCATTTGTCAGCCCAAATGAGATCACTAAAAACTCATAATGCCCATACCGAGTCCGAAAAGTTGTCTTAGGAATATCGGATGCCCTAATCCTTAACTGATGGTAGCCAAATCTCAAATCAATCTTTGAGAACAACTTGGCACCCTGAAGCTGATCAAATAAATCATCAATCATCGGCAATGGATATTGTTTCTTCATGGTGACTCTGTTCAACTGCCAATAATCTATACACATCCTCATCGATCCATCTTTCTTCTTCACAAACAACACAGGTGCACCCCAGGGCGAGACACTAGGTCTAATGAACCCCTTATCAAGCAAATCTTGCAACTGCTCATTCAATTCTTTCAACTCTGGCGGGGCCATGCGATATGGTAGAATGGAAATAGGTTGAGTGCCCGGAGCCAAATCAATGCAGAAATAAATATCCCTGTGGGGTGGCATCCCCGGCAGGTCTGCATGAAACACCTCTAAAAACTCATGAACAACCGGTACTGAATCAATGGAAGGAACCTCCGCACTAGAATCGCGGACATAAGCCAAATAAGCTAGGCACCCCTTCTCGACCATATGTTGAGCCTTCACATAAGAGATAACCCTACTGGCAGAATGGCCAAGATTCCCTCTCCACTCTAATCGAGGCAACCCCTGCAAGGCTAAGATCACCGTCTTGGTGTGACAATCTAATATAGCATGATAAGGTGACAGCCAATCCATACTCAGTATGACATCAAAATCAACCATGTCGAGAAGTAGAAGATCTACACGAGTCTCAAGACTCCCAATGGTGACACACACGAACGATAAACACGATCTACAACAATAGCATCTCCCACTGGTGTGGACACATACACAAGAGCACCCAAAGAATCACAGGGCACAACCAAATAG
>AWOL01S0025988.1:11543-28172 GCA_000715115.1 Nicotiana otophora | reverse complement strand
TGACAATCTAATATAGCATGATAAGGTGACAGCCAATCCATACTCAGTATGACATCAAAATCAACCATGTCGAGAAGTAGAAGATCTACACGGGTCTCAAGACTCCCAATGGTAACCACACACGAAAGATAAGCACGATCTACAATAATAGCATCTCCCACTGGTGTGGACACATACATAGGAGCACTCAAAGAAACATGAGGCACAACCAAATAGAAAGAAAAATAGGATGACACATAGGAGTAAGTAGATCCCGGATCAAACAGAACTGAAGCATCTCTACTGCAAACTGAAATAGTACCTGTGATAACAGCGTCAGATGACTCAGCCTGAGGCCTGGCTAGGAAAGCATAACACCGGATCTGGGCCCTACCACCCTAAACTGCATCCGTGGGAAAGCCTCTAACTGGATGGTCTCCACCTCTAATGGCCTGAGCTCCACCTCTAACAGTCTGGCCCCTACCTCTGGTTGCCTGACCCCTGCCTCTGATTGGCTGAGCAGGTGGTGCAGCAACTGGTGCCAGAACCATGGCACGAGAACTCTGATGTTGTGAGCTGCCCGTTGCCTGAGGGAAAAATCTAGAAATGTGCCTCGGATCACCACAAGTATAACATAACATCGGCTGATATGACTGTTGACCCTGAAACTGACCCCGTTGACCTGAATGACCACCCTGATAACTCTGGAGTGGAGGTGCACTAAAAGGATCTGGTGGTGCACTATAGGCTAGCTGGTTGGAATAATGCATCTGAGGGCCACGACCACCTGAGGCACCGTGGGATGCCTGGAGTGTTGAATGAAACGGCCTGGGAGGATGGCCTCTACCAAAAGTACTCCTACCTCTAGATGAAGCACCGCTGAACTCACCAGAATAACGAGGCCTCTTGTCACACCCCTGATCACCCTGAGTAAGAACCATCTCGACTCGTCTGGAGACATTAGCAGTTGCTTGAAAACAAATCTCACTCCCAATCTCCTTAGCCATCTGCAATCTGATAGGCTGAGCAAGTCCATCAATAAACCTCCTCACCCTCTCTCTCTCTCGGTGGGAAGCAGAAGAATGGCATGACAGGCCAAATCCACAAAATGAGTCTCATACTGAGTAACAGTCAGACCGCCCTGCTAGAGACGCTCAAACTGACGGTGACGCTCCTCTCTCAATGTGATAGGCAGAAACTTCTCTATGAAGAGCTGAGAGAACTAGTCCCAAGTAAGAGCAGGCAACCCAGCTGGTCTGGTCAAGAAGTAATCTCTCTACCATTTCTTGGTGGAACGAGTCATCTAAAATGCAGCAAAATCAACCCCATTGGTCTCCACTATACCCATGTTCCGTAGAACCTCGTGGCAGCTGTCAAGATACTCCTGGGGGTTCTCTGAAGGAGCACCACTGAAGTGAACATGAAAGAGCTTGGTAAACCTGTCCAATCTCCATAAAGCCTCAGAAGACATAGCTGGCCCATCTCCGACCTGCGCCGCAATAACCGGCTGAACTAATCCGATTAGCTGAGCTGTTGGAGCCTAATACAGGGGAGCTATCTGCTCCGGAGCAGTAGTGGTAGGAGTCTTGGCTCCTCCTCAAGCCTAAGAGACTGTTGGTGCCATGGGAAATGTGTCAGTCTGGGCCATACTCTCCATAAGGACCACCAAATGGACCAAAGCATCCTGAAGTACTGGGGTAGCAATGAACCCCTCCGGAACCTGAGCTGGTCCGACAGGAACAGTCTGGGTTGGAACCTCCTCGTCAATCTCTATCTGAGGCTCCACTGTTGGGGCTGCTGCCCGGGCCCTAGGCTGAGACCTGCCCCTGCCTCGGCCTCTGGCACGACCTCGACCTCTGCCCCGCATAAAAGCTGTCACTGGAGGCTCTAGCTGCTGCTCAGCTGAGGAAGCAGTACGAGTTCTCACCATATGTGAGAGAATAAGAGTAGAAGAGTTCAATCAGTATTGAGAAAGCAAAATCGCACGACAGAGAAAAATAGAAGTGAAACTTGTTCCTAAACTTCATATCCCTTGGAAGATAAACACATACGTCTCAGTACCGATCCTCCAGACTCTACTAAGCTTGCTCATGAATCGTGAGACCTAAGAAACCTAGAGCTCTGATACCAACTGTCACGACCAGAAATTTCCCACCGACAGGACCGTTAACATTTCACTTGCCAGGCAAGCCAACGTTAGAGAGTTATGAAACTATTTCCTTATTTCGATTTAGTAAATAACGATAATTAACTCAACTGAAAAATAATATGTGCGGAATATCGTAAAACTATATTAATTACTACCACCCGGATCTGGAATCACAATTCACGAGCATTCTAGAATTTACTACAAGTAATAGTCTGAAAGAAATACAACTGTTTGAATGAAATAAAACAGTAGGACATAAAAGATAGACGGGGACTTCAAGGTCTGTGAAAGTCGACAGATCTACCTTGAGTCTCCAAACAGCGGACCAGTAGCAAATCTCGATCAACCTGAGCCAGTATCAAAATATGCACAGAAAGTGCAAAGTGCAGTATTAGTACAACCGACCCCATGTACTGGTAAGTGTCGAGCCTAACCTCGACGAAGTAGTGACGAGGCTAAGGCAAGGCACCTACAAATCAACCTGTATAATTTAACAGTGTATATAAAAATAACAGAAATGAAGGACTAAACAAGAAATGTTAGGAGGGGAACATACTGAGGGGAATACAAGATAAAGAACTACAACAGAATGATCACCGGAGCAGTCAATATGCCATGAATCAACAGGAATAGTGAATACAGTAAGTACAAATACACGGCATCACCCTTCGTGCTTTTACTCTCAATCTCACCACAAAATTAATAGAAACGGCACAGTATCACCATTCGTACATTAACTCTCATATCATGGAACGGCATTACCCTTCGTGCTTTTACACTCACAATATGGCACGGCATCACCCTTCGTGCTTTAACACTTGGCACGGCATCACCCTTCATGCTTTTACACTCACAATATGGAACGACATCACCCTTCGTGCTTTAACACTCTCTCTTACCATACTGCAATGCATAAATAACAACATGGAGATAGAATAACAAGTACAAACCTTACTTCAACATTTGGTTCCACAATATAAATCTTAACTTTTAAATAAATACTCCATTACCAATAGAAAATCTGTAAACATGATAATGACGATCAATTTAACAACATTAATATAAACATGTAGCAATTAGGCATAGGAAGAGACAATATAAGAAAAAGGAAGAAACATAGAAAAACAGGTAAATTGGGGGCGCATAAGTACCCGTCACCTCACATATACGACGCTCACATAAATTTCACTTAGAATATAATCTAAGGTTCCTAATTCCCTCAAGTCAAGGTTAGACATAACACTTACCTCGCTCCGAAGGCCACTTAATTCTCAATCACAGCTTTTCCTTTGGAATTCACCTCCAAACCACTCGTATCTATACAAAATTGACTTAATAATACCAAATATTGCTAAAGGATCAATTATATTGCATAAATTAAATTTCCCAAATTTTCCTCCAAAAAGTCAAAAAATCGACCCCGGGCCTGCTTGGTCAAAACCCGAGGTTCGGACCAAAATCCTTTTATCCATTCACCCCCGAGCCCGAATATGTAATTAATTTTGGAATCCGGCCTCAAATTGAGGTCTAAATCTCCAAATTCCCGAAATTCCTAATTTCTACCCTAACCCCTAATTCTACCATGAAACTCTAGATATTTAGGTTGAATTCTAGTAAAATGAAGTAAAAGATTGAAAGCAACGAGTTAAGGAATACTTACCTATGATTTGGGGAAGAAAATGTCTTTGAAAAATCGCCCTAGGCCTCCTATCCATTTGAAAACAAGAAGAAAAATGGTTGGAGTCCGAAATAAATGCTCACTGCCCAGCGACCTTCGCACCCGCGGTGCTTTGGTCGCACCTGTGCATCCGCATGTACGAACGGGATATGCGCTTCTGCGGAGAAGGACCGGGCCAACTGCGGCCGCATATTGCGGACAGGGTTCCTCTTCTGCGGTCCCGCTCCTGTGGAGAAAAGTCCGCATCTGCGAACAAATGAAGTACAGGCCTGGGTCGCATCTGCAGGGCTTTCACTCGCACCTGCGAGCTCACACCTGCGACCAAAGGCTCGCAGGTGCGGGCACACCAGATTTGGTGCACCAGCAGCCTTGTTGAGGTTTGAACTCAACTTGCGCATCGCCGAATGGCACCCGAGCCCTCGGGGCTCCAAACCAAACATACACGCAAGTCTAAAAATATCATACAGACCTGCTCGTGCGATCAAATCGCCAAAATAACACCTAGAACTCAAAAGTTAGCACCAAATCAAATGAAATTCTCAAGAACACTTTAAAATTTCTCTCTTCTCAACTAGACGTCCGAATCACGTCAAATCAACTCCATTTCTTACCAAATTTCACAGACATGTCTTAAATATCATAATGAACATGTACCGAGATTCGGAGCTAAAATACGGACCCGATATTAACAATGCCAAATATCAATCAATGCTTAAAACAAATAATTTCCAAACTTTTAATTTTCATCAAAAATTCATAACTCAAGCTAGGGACCTCCAAATTCAATTACGGGCATACACACAGGTCCATAATTCGATACGGACCTACCGGGACCGTCAAAGCACGGATCTGAGCCCATTTTACCTAAAATATTGGCCAAAGTCAACTAAAATCAACTTTTAAGGAAAGACATCTTATTTTCATTAATTTTAACCATAAAAGCTTTCCGAAAACCTGCCCGGACTTCGCACACAAATCGAGGAGGGTACAAATGAGATTTTTAAGTCTTAAGAGTGCAGATTCGAGTTGTAAAATATAAGATGACCTTTTGGGTCATCACAAAGCTTTTATAATCTATGTAGCTCTATACAAAATTCTAAAGATAATAAAGAAAGTCTCTAGGCGAGGGAGTAGAAGGGGACTCCAAAGATCTGCGGACGCAAGCAGTAGTACCTTGAAGTCTCCTAAAATCAGTAGCACGTACTAACCCCAAGGCTGATAGCTCGCACCTGGATCTGCACACGAAAACATGTGCAAGGAAGGGCGTGAGTACACCACAATGGTACTTAGTAAGTGCTAAGCCTAACCTCGGTCGAGTAGTGATGAGGTCAGGTCAAGGCCCTACCGGAGTAAACATAATAAATTAAACAGTAAAAGATATAAGTAGAATTTACAGTAACACAGTTAAAGAAATTCTCAAAAATTTAACAGTTAAGGGAGCCCTCGGCTCAAAACAAGGTAAACACGGTAGGAAATCTCTCGGGATACCGTCTTGTAGTTTCAAATGAATATGTAGTACAGAGGGATCTCCCGGAATACGTCTGTAGTCCCAAAGTAAATATGCAGTACAGGGGGATCTCCCGGAATACGTCCGTTGTACCAAAATAAATATGCAGTACAGGAGGATCTCCCAAAATACGTCTGTAGTCCCAAAGTAAATATGCAGTGCTGGGGGATCTCCCGGAATACGTCCGTAGTCCCAAAGTAAATATGCAGTATAGGGGGATCTCCCAGAATACGTCCGTAGTCCCAAAATACATGTGCAGCGCAAAATGAAATGACAGGTATGACATCGAGTTATACAGTTTATACTGGACACAGATAAGGCAAATAAGTACTAAGCTAAACATGATGCACAGAATGTCAATTAGGCAGTTAAGACACGTAAACATGCTTTTCTAGTCTAAACTACACAATTAAACATATTAGTACAACTTAATAAGAGAAGCAATTTATGATTTAAAAAGGTTAAACACGATTTTTGCAATAATATCTCGTATACGTACTCGTCACTTCACGTACACGATGCCCACACACCAAATAATAACAACATATCCTAAGGGGGGAAGTCCCCAACACAAGGTTAGGCAAGCCACTTACCTCGAACCGCTCAAATCACCTCGATAACACGTTCTTGCCACGAGTATCCGACTCCAAATGGCCCGAATCTATTCAAATAAATTGCATAATGTAAATATAACTACGAGTAACTAATTTAGCTAATTAATTCGAAGCTAAAGCATGAAATTAGGAAAAATGCCCAAAACGTCACCTCGGGCCCACGTCTCGAAATCGGGTAAAAGTCGCAAAATACGAACTCTCATTCACTCACGAGTTTACTCGTACCAAAATTACTCAAATCCGATATCAAAATCTCGATCAAAACCCCAAAAGTTGGCCTAAGAATCTTTCTCTATTTCTCACCCCAAATCCGATATTAAACGATGAAATCAATCATAGATTAGTGGAATATAACCATAAAGGAGTTAGGAATCATTACCCAAAAACTTCCTCCGAAAATCTCTCCAAATTTCTCCTTCTACCGAGCTTTCAATCAAATTTTTGTGTTATGAACTCAACCCTCGTTTTTGAACCTTAAATTCTGCCCAGGTGCGTTCTTCTTCGCAAACGTGACATCACGATCGCGAACGCGATAAACAATATTCCACTGGCCCAAAATTCCTCCTTCGCTAATGCGAGGGACCTCTCGCGAATGCGTACCTTCCACTGACGGAGCCTTCGCGAACGCGTAGGCTTAATGCCCGAAGCTTCCTCTGCCCCGTTCCTCTATGCGAACACGACGACCATATCACGAATGCGTAGGCTTAAGGTCCCACACCTTTGCGAATGCAGGAACAACATCGCGAACGCAAAGAACAACTTTGCTGCCTTTCCCAGATGCTCTATGCGATCGCGAGGCACCTCTCGCGAACGCGATGAAGGATTTTTCTGCAATAAAACACCAGAAATCTGCCACTTCTCTAAGTCGAAAGATGACTCGTTGAGCATCCGAAACACACCCGAGGCCCCCGGGACCTCGACCAAACATACCAACCAATCCTAAAACACCATACGAACTTAGTCGAGCTCTCAAATCCCATCAAACAACGCTAAAATCACGAATCATCCTCCAATTCAAACTTAAAACTTAAAAATTCTACAACCGATGCCGAAACCTATCAAATCACGTCTGATTGACCTCAAATTTTGTGCACAAGTCATAATCAACATTACGGACCTACTCCAATTTCCGAAATCAGAAAATGACCCCGATATCAAAAAGTCCACTACCGGCCCAAAACTCCAAAAATTCGACTATCGCCATAATGAGCTACGAACCTCCAAAACACAATCCGGACACGCTCTTAAACCCAAAATCACCTAACGGAGCTAACATAACCGATGAAATTCCATTCTGGAGTGGTCTTCACACAGTTCCAACTACATTTCAAATCCTAAGGCTTAAGCTCTCATTTAGGGACTAAGTGTCCCAAAACACTCCAAAACTCAAAAAAACAATCATCCCGGCAAGTCACAATAGCAAAAATAGATTTGGGAAAAGCAGTTAATAGGGGATCAGAGCTATTACTCTCAAAACGACCGGCCGGTTCGTTACACCTATGCACATATAAATTTTCTTAATAGTGTTGAAGTAACTCAAAACTTTCTCTGGGGTGCTATATTATTCCCTTCTTAGGAGCATTCACCCTAAAACACATAACATATTTATCTCTTCTTTTGCAAATTTTCAATCCTCCAAATTTTGCTAACTCCCAAAATGTTTAGAAATTTGGGCAGAGTCTCCCCTATAATTGGGCCTATCCACCTGCTAGAGTAACACCCAAACAACTCCTAACAACATATCCATCACCCAACAAAATACCAAAGGGTATATACCAATAACATTAATCTCGGCATTGCCTTACGTTAATGATATCAAGACATGAAGAAAATCATATGTATGCTCATCACCACATCTTTGGTCTTAAAAGTTGTTCATAATTAATTCTATCATCACCAATTAATCTCATATTAACCACCACCTCATAGGCTAAAACTCAATGTTTACAACACGAAAATGGTTGAATATAAACAAAAACAAATACACAAGAATTATCAAATAAGCCTAACAGGCATGACTCCCTATTGATATTATTGCACAATTTTTTTTTTAACTCATAAATATTTCACCACAAGGACCTCATCCTTATACAACTTCCATTGCGGCTTGCAGCCAGATTTAAATATTTCACATCATGTAAAAATGCGAGGATGACGTCCTCAAATCTGAATCACAATTATGTTGCACATTGTGCCAACTGAAATTTTCAATTTCCTTTATTTCTTCTTTTCAACACATTTCATAAACAATTTTCACAACATATAATGAACCCTCATATCGGTAGGTCGTATAATTCATAAAAATTGAAATCAATTATTACGAAACACATTAAACCCACTGTATTGAATAATAAATATTTGCTTTTGGACTTATAGCCCTCAATGGTGCACAAAAATAAAGTAACAGACACAGGCTCACACCTTTAAATCTCCCAACGGGGATACACATATAAGTGGGTCACAAATTTATGAAGCTCGCCCATAAGTGGAGCATAATAGAAGGATTCACCTCAATATTCAGAATTGAATCAAATTAAGGGAAATATCCTTTTATAATAAAAATCAGGATCGTAGCTGTAACGACACCATCTGGTGTATCGGCCTCAGCCAAATCATAGTGATTATATCAACGGGTCGGGCCTCTACCTCTTAGGCGCCCACTACCCGCCTATCCTCCACCTCTTGCTGACGGTGCATGTGGAGTATTAACTGGAATAAATCATATAGCTGGAGTGTTCTGATGAAATCCACCCCTCCCAAGTCTGGGACAATCTCTCATAATATGCCTAGTATCACCACACTCAAAACAACCCCTCTGATGTCACAACTGCTCGTACTGAGTCTGTACCGAATAATTGGAATAACCACTGTAAGAACCTCGTGTCAGTGGTGCACTATAAACTGGAGCACCCCGAGTAATCTGATATGCGGTCTAAGCTGACCGAGTGCTCGAGTCTCCGCTATAATGAGCTGAAGAGTGAAATCCACTGAATCCTCCAGATCTTCGAGACCTTTTGGCCTCCTTAAACTCCCTTTTCTCACCTAAACCACCCTCAATCTTCCTTGCAATTTCCACTACTTGTTAAAATGGAGCATCAGTTTGCAACTCTCGAGCCATACATATTTTAATATCATAATCGAGCCCCTCAATGAATCTGCGGACCCGTTCTCTGATTGTAGGAACTAAGATAGGTGCATGACGGGCGAACTCACTGAACCTGGTAGCATATTCTGACACTGTCATAGTGCCCTGACGTAACCATTCAAACTCTATGCGCCACGTATCTCGGAGAGTCTGGGGAATAAATTCTTTCAAGAACATTTCCGAAACTTGAGCCCAAGTTGGTGGTGTGGCATCAGCTGGTCTATCTTTTTCATAGATTTTCCACCACTGATACGCTGCGCCTGGCAGTTGAAATGTAGAAAAGGCAACTCTGCTCACCTCCACAATACCATGGTGCGGAGAATACGGTGACAGATTTCCAGCAATTCTTGGGCATCCTCTATATCTGTGCCACTGAAACATGGCGGATCGTATTTCTTAAACCTTTCAAGTCTGCTTTGTTCTTCTTCTGATGCCTCAGGCCTGACCTCAGGTCGAACCGAAATAATAGGTTATACCGGTACTACACCTGGAACCTGTCCAACGTGAACTTGCTTCTCTAGAGTTGTGGTAGGAGTCTGAGCTACTCCCCCAATCTGCGGAATGTTTGGTGCAACAGAGATCAGTCCCGCCTGAGTTAATGTACCAAACATACTCAGGAACTGTGCTAAAGTCTCCTGAAGTCCTGGGGTAACAACAGGTGCTTCTAGTACCCGTCCCCCAACTGGAGCTACTAGTGGCTCCTAAATTGTTATTCTGACAGGTGCTCTAGTCGCAGCACGTGCCCTTCCTCGTTCTCTACCTCGGCCTCTACCTCGGCCCCGGCCTCTTGCAGCCCTAGCAGTATGTGCGGATGCCTGCTCAGCTAACCCAATAGCACGTGTCCTCACCATCTGTGAGAGAATGGAGATACAAAGGTTCAAATTTCAAATTCAACAAATTTCGCATGGCAGGAATGAAAGAAATGGAAATTTCCTAATAGTTTTATAGCCTCTCGAAGATAAGTACAGACGTCTCCGTACCGATCCGCAAGACTCTACTAGACTCATTTGTGACTCGTAGAACCTATGAACCTAGAGCTCTGATACCAACTGTCACGACCCAAAATCCCACCACCGGCGTCGTGATGGCACCTAGTCTCTAAGACTAGGTAAGCCGATTTCTATTGCATTTTTTAAGTCATTTTTGTTTTTTGAATTAAATAAGTAACCAAAACTAACAGCGGAAATAATTACAATATACAACCTCCCAACACTGGCAGTACTGAGTCACGAATTTTAACTGAATACATAGAATGATCACGAGGACCTAATAAACAATACTGCTTGATTACAAATTAGCATTACAATGAAATCAAAAGGACTCCAAGGAACTGCGACGACCAAGCAGCTCTACCTTGAATCCTTACGATCCTGCTTTAACTCTGCTCAAGTCCGTTATCTTCAATACCTGGCTCTGCACAAAAATGTGCAAAAGTGTAAAGAGTAAGTATCAAGACTAACCTCAATGGAGTAGAGACGAGGTGCAGTCAAGACACTCACTAGTCTAATAACCTGTGCAATATAATATACAAAATAATAAAAAACCAATAATAATAAAGGCTGGATAAAACAACCAGTGATATGCACAACAGACAACAAGAATACCATTAATATCACTTAACAATTAATAAACACAATTATACCCAATTAAATCAAGCCCTTCAAATAAATATCTTTCACATAGTTCTTCCAGATAACTCTCTTTCAAATATAATTTTCTCAAATAATTATTTTTCAAATATAATTCTTTCAATAAATCTTTTCAAATACAATTTTCTCAAATAAATAGCTTTCAAAATACAATTCTTTTATATAATGCTTTCTAAGTAAAAATCCTTCCAAATAAATATTTTGAATATAATCCTTTCAATTAAAAAGTCACCATGTGATATCTCATTTTGAAATCATCAAAATAGGGGTCTCAGTCCATTTTTATATTTTTCGTAAATACGGGTCTCAGTCCATTTTCATATTTTCACGGTACCTCATGCCCATAATTAAATCACCATATTTCTCCGGCATATCGTGCCCTCATTTCATATCCCAACTGAACGGACAACTCACGTGGCAACTATCATTATCATTTAATCACAGCACCTCGTGCCCACATTTCATATCACAACCACACGGACAATTCACGTGCCAATATCCTCAATGTATATAAGATCCACATGATCAATTTATTTCCACTAAAGTGAGTTTAAAAGTTTTTAAATCAAGTAAGAAATCAACAAAGAATTGAATTTATTTTTAGAAATTATTTGGGTGAAGAAAATAACTTTGCACTTATATCAAAGCATCAGATAAACTACTGGTTTGGTTGTAAAACTATTTAATTTAAAACATAATAATAATTTCTTTTATTTAAATCAACTCAATCATCGAAAATCAGTAAGACAAACCAGAAATATACTTCTTCAGAGTCTCGTGCTAAAAAGCCAAAGTCAACACAATACAACTAGGAGCACAAAACACATAATAATAAAGTCAACTAGTACATCACGGAAGAAGACAAGAATTTACATATTAAATGAAACAAAATCACCCAAGACAAGAACATAAATAAAGAAATATCAACAGGGCACTCCCGAGGTACCGCCTCGTAGTCCCAAATCATAAATAAATTCACAATATTTCATTTACTTATACCACCGCGGGAGCCTTCATATTAAATTTTAAAGAAATCATTTTCCCGAAATAGCATCCCGCGTTTTAGCCACCCTTATGACACCGCATGGCTTCTAGTAGTTCCCCTACTAGCTACGCGTTTCGAGCCACCCTTATCTCACCGCATGCATTTCAACACCCTGACCTTATATCACCGCATGACTTCTAGTAGTTCCCCTACTAGCCACGCGCTTCAAGCCACCCTTATCTCACCGCATGCGTATCAATATAATAATATTTCACAAATCGCACCTCAAGTGCCCAAATATCACAGCATAATATAACTTGCACCTCAAGTGCCCAAATATCACAGCATAATATAACTTGCACCTCAAGTGCCCAAATATTACAGCATTTCACAAATTGCACATCAAGTGCTCAAATCTTACAACATATCATAGATTGCACATCAGGTGCCCAAATATTACAACTTGCCATATAAATCAACAATACATTATTTTCTACATTAAGGAGCCCATGGCTCGCCCATAATGTGCACAAAAATCTTAACAAAATATCCGAAAATGAACAACTCGACAAAATAATATTTCACATAAAAATCAATGTGGCAATCACACCAAATCATCATGTAAAAACAATTTCAACAAACAAGGATCTAGGCATGACAAATAGAGGATTTAATAATTGCAAATAGTTTCCAATTTAATACATAAGGGCATCTAAGGATTTTTAATCCATGAAATTTTCTCATATAAACCAAGTACGTACTTGTCACCTCGCGTACATGGTTTTCAATTACACAATTTGGCACATAAGACTTGATACCTAAGGGGTAATTCCCTCACTCGAGGTTAAGCAAGACACTTACCTCTTTGAAGTTAGGCCAATATTCAAAAATAGTCTTCTTGCTTGAATTGACCTCCGGACAGCTAAAATCTATCCAAATTAAATGTATAACTTCATTAAAATTCATCGGAAACAATTTCGGATAATAATACGTCGACTTAAAATTTTATCCCAAAAAGTCAGCGCGGGACTTGCCTCTCGGAACCCGACATAATTTTCATGAAATTCGAACACCCATTCCGATACGAGTTCAACCCTAGCAATTTTATCGAATTCCAATAACAACTCGACTTCCAAATCTTAAATTTTTATTTTTGGAAGATTTTACAAAAATCTTGATTTTCCTCCATTAAATCTGAATTAAATGATGGATTCAAAGACATAATCATGGAAATTAATCAAAACTGGATAAAAATCACTTACCCCAAACACCCAAGCTAGAATCTCTCCAAATATCGCCTTCTACCGAGCTCCAAATTTGATTTTGAGTTATGAACTCAAACCCTCATTTTTGGGACTTTTAATTCTGCCCAGATAGGCCTTCTTCGCATTCCGACCATAGCTTCGCATTCGCGAATTCCAAACAATGTGCTGCCCAGATTCCTTCTTCGCGTTCGCAATATCCTCATCGTGTTCATGATGCATTCCGACCTCTGCCCTTCGCGTTCGCGAGACACGAGTTGCGTTCGCGAAGGGTTAACGTCGGGCAGGCCCCCAACTCCCTTTCCTCTTCGCGTTCGCGTAGGCTTTACTCATCTCTTTCTTCGTGTTACCCTGCTAATTATAACTTTAATATGTGTTCTATGCCGAGTTTAGCGATGGACAAATCCCAGCCATCCAAAATCCTTCTTCATGAACGCATGAACCCTTCGCGTTCGCGAATAACAATACGAGATATTAGTTCCAGCAATTGCAAAACAAGGAGAAATAATCTGAAACCATCCCGGAACTCACCCGAGCCCTCCGGAACCTCAACCAAGCATACAATCAAGTCCCAAAACATAATACGAACTTAGTCGAACCTTCAAATCACCACAAACAACTCGAAAACCACGAGTCATACCCTAATTGAAAATTTTATGAACTTTGAACTTTCAAATTCTATAACTTGTGCCGAAACATATCAAATCAATCCGGAATGACTTCAACTTTTGGACACAAGTCATAATTGACATTATGGACCTACTCCAACTTCCTGAATCAGATTCCGACCCCGATATCAAAAAGTCCACTTCCGGTCTAATTCTCCAAATATTCGACATCCATTTCAAGTTTAAATTGGCTACTGACCTCAGATTCACAGTCTGGACACGCTCCGAAGTCCAAAATCACCCAACGAAGCTAACGGAACCGACGAAACTCTATTCCGGAGTCGTCTTCACACGGTTTCGACTACAGTAAAAATCCTAAGGCTTAAGCTTCCATCTGAGGGACTAAGTGTCCCAAATCTCTCTAAATCATCTGTAAATCAAACTCGACCACACGTGTGGGTCATAATACATATTGCGAGGCTGCTCGAGAGCGTAAAATCGTAAAACGACAAGTCGGGTCATTATAGAATCACTTATCCCAAACACCCACGCAAGAATCTCTCCAAAAATCGCCTTCTATCGAGCTCCAAATTAGATTTTGAGTTATAAACTTAAACCCCTGATTTTGGGACTTTTAATTCTGCCCAGATAGGCCTTCTTCGCGTTCACGACCATCGCTTCACGTTCGCAAAGGACAAAACCCAACTGCCTCAAATCCTTCATCGCGTTCGCGACCTCCTCGTCGCGTTTGCGAAGGCCAACTATTTCTGCCCCATCATTTCTTCTTCGCGTTCGTGATGACCAGCTGACCAACTCCTTCGCATTCGCGTTCGCGTTCCACTCTTTGCGTTCGCGAAGGCCAAACGACCCCAGGCCCCAATCTTCTTTTCTTCTTCGCGTTCGCGTTGCCTAGGCCGCGTTCGCGAAGGCTTGCCCTGCTCCTTCTTCGCGTTCGCATCCACAGCTTTGCGTTCGCGAAGGGTAAACCATCAGTCCCTCAAATTCCTCTTCGCGAACGCGGGAATCCCTTTGCGTTCGCGAAGAAGGAAACCAGATGAAAGAAAACAGCGGTTCAAAAATAGAAGAAAATGGCCTGTAGCCCATCCGAAACACACCCGAGGTCCCCGGGACCCCGTCTAAACATACCAACAAGTTCCATAACCTATCACAGACTCGCTCGAGGTTTCGAATCACATCAAATAATGCCGAAAATACAAATCGCACCACGAATCGAACTTATGAACTTCCAAAACTTCCAACTTCTAAAACTCGTGCCGAAACCTATCCAACCAACTCGGAATGACGTCAAATTTTGCAGGCAAGTCCCAAATAACATAACAGAGTTGTTCCAACTCTGGGAATCGCATTCTGACCCCGATATCAAAAAGTCAACCCCCCAGTCAAACTTCCCAAAAATTCGACTTTCGACATTTCAAGCCTAAATTGGCTACAGCCCTCAGATTCCCAGTTCGGACACGCTCCTAAGTCCAAAATCAACATACGGGGCTATTGACATCATCAAAATTCCATTCCGAAGTCATTTTCTCAGAAGTCAACTCTCCGGTCAACTCTTTCCATTTAAGCTTCAAATTAAAGATTGTTCTTTTAATTCAATTCCGAATCTTTAGTAAATCAAACTCGACCACACCCACGGGTCATAATACATATTGCGAAGCTGCTCGAGACATTAAGTCACTTAACGGGGCGTTAATTCTTAAAACGATAAGTCGGGTCGTTACATAGTGTCTCTCCTTGTATTGTTCATTCTGTCTATTTTATTTTAGACAGTATTAGAGGTTTTGTATAATCTACCAGATGCTCATACGCTTGTGACACCAGGTCTTGGCACACACATTAGTAGAATTTGGTGTTTATATTTTTCTTAGATTTAAATTTTATCAATACATGTTTAATTTATTAGTTGTCTTGCCTAGCTATAGTGTTGAACGCCATCACGACCTATAGGTGAAATTGGGTCGTGACATAAGTTCTCACCCAACCACCTAAATTAAAAAATTGAAGGATGTTTAAATAATATATAATTCATATATAATATGTGTATAATCGTGTGTTTTATGTATATCATATATGTATATTAGCTATAAAAGTAAACAATACATCTGGTGGGATATTTATGTAAATGTTCCATAGGATTTCGGTTTCTTGATTTTATCCATGATTTGACTTCTATTATAATAATTTTAAATACTCTCTACTAAAATTCAAAAATATCTTATCTTTTTATTTTTAAAATTACATTATATTTTAAAAAATAATCCCATTTAGAATTATTTTTTTACATTTTTAAAAAATTTATTTCACGTTATACCAATTTTCTTTTTAAAAAATATACTTTTTATTACACTTGAAAATTGTTATAGAAACTATCAATTAGAAACCAATATTCCTCTTGTTGAATTCGAGAAAAAATAACTTTTCACATAAAATATTATACCTTTGCAATGTTGGCTTGACTGCAGCTAAATGAAGAGGTTTCAACTTATACCCTTCACTTCCTAGAAGGTGCTAAATTGAAATTAATGATAGCAATTGTATAGCTAGTGTTTTGTTATTTGTTTGATGTCCATTTATACAAATTGACTCTTCAAACAAACAACAACAACAACCACAACAACAACAACCCAGTATAATCCCACTAGTGGGGTCTGGGGAGAGTAGTGTGTACGCAGACCTTACCCCTACCTGGGGGTAGAGAGGTTGTTTCCAATAGACCCTCGGCATCCTTCCCTCCAAGAACTCCCCACCTTGCTCTTGGGGTGACTTGAACTCACAACCTCTTGGTTGGAAGTGGAGGGTGCTTACCATCAGAGCAACCCACCTTGTCAAACAAACAAACATTCTTCAAAATAAAAAACTAATTATTATTTTTGAATATTGACTGATTTTTGTGATGTTTCTTTCTCCAGCATGTAGGTTTACTTTATTATATAGGTAAGTAAACTTTTATTCGATTTTTAAACTCCTTTTGGTTATCTAGATAAACATAGACGTGCACTACACACACACACACACACACACACACACACACACAC